>JABKKP010000410.1:0-27919 GCA_013624355.1 Fusarium caatingaense
GGAATAAAGGGCCACAAATGACATGAATAAAAACATCACAAATTCTGATGGGAAAGATATGTAGCCACGAAAAAACCATAGGAAACCACCACACAAAAGCGTATGGCCTCCCTCAAACGAGCGGCGATATGGTCTAGCAACGGCCTCCTCTCAATAGTGACCACCTGTGGAGGAGACTAAGATGTTCGTGACGCCAGTTTTGGATGTTACCGGCGCCGTCGAGGAGACGATGTTGCGTGGTAAGAAAAGGAAAAGAAAAAAGGAGAAGAAAAAAATTGAGGCAGAATTTTTGTACATCGAGTTAGCGGCGGTTGTGGCTTAGCGAGATGCGCTAGTGGGGCCAAGGTGGTTACCCTGAAGCTTGATGGTATAAGTTCGTTTGTACCCTCGATTCTTGACTGACGAGATGATGGTGTGTTGTTCTAGAAGCTCACGCGAGTTGATCTTGTTCTTGATTTCGTGCATCCGTTTCTAGTCTACGTTGAACAGAGAGAATTATCTCGATTAGTATGGTCATGTTCTTCATGGCAACCAGTTAGCAAGCAGCTCCAACATCACGGGTTCAAATCGTGGAGGGGTTTGATTTGTCTTAACACGGGATGCATGAAGACTATTTGAGAGATGTAGGAAGTCCCTCACCGTAATGGTGGGCATGCACTGAACTGCATCTCAATATATGAGAGAATACATTGATAATTGTGTAGGCAAATCTATGAGCCGTCATGATAGAGCGTCCACGAGGTACATCGACAGACCTCACGGGGTTCCACATAAAGAACTCGATAGTCCAATTAGATTGAGGTTGAAGATTTATAGAAGGAACCCTGATGGCATGGCTGCTCCATCCAATACCTGCCCACTTGCATTACGTATGTGCCTGGAAGCAAGGCTGTATCTTAAGACCCTGAATTATTAGATAAATTCACTGTAAATTATAGAGGACGAGGAAAGAAGAACTTGTCCAAGAGATCATGAATAAGAAGAAACAGATACTCTATTATAGCACGCGATCAATGACAATAGCATCAGATTAGAGTACAGTACTATAAATCTATTACAACTGAATAGGCAATCGTGTGTTTCGGTTGTTGATCTGCTCCTTCCAAATCGTTCACCATTTGTCCATTCTCTCGTACACGTGTAGCCCCTGCCACCCAAGATTGGATGAAATTCAACATCACCAGGCGTCTCAAAGTAAGTTCAAGCACACGACACGACAACAAGTGAGGAGCAAGAATGCAATTCAATAAATCCCATTATTGTTTTTGCTCCTATATTTAAGCTTTGTGTCTTCCCTTCCGCTTTGCCTGCCATGGCATGTACATTCGGTCAGCTCAGCTCCCGTCGTCTTGGCTTGTTCATAGTGGACCCTCATCTATTAATCATAGCTCAGGTAGGCTGGTTTTCTTGAAATTAGTTCATTGACGTCTTTTTTTCTTCGTCTCTCCATCATTATTATCCTTTTACTTCACCAGATACTCAAAAGTCTTTGTCTCCTTCTACTAACGCGTCCAAAAGCAGGACTCGGACGTGTCTTGCTGCTCGAGCAGGGTTCATTCCCCCTTTGAAGCCTTACAAGAAACTGACTCTGGAATGACCTCACAACCTTAAACGGTCAACGCTACCACAGCTCACATCAGCCTCACTTCAACTTGGCTCTTACATCGAATTCCAACCCCCAAAATCTCAGACTTTGCAGCGCGATATACGGAAAAGAGAGAGTACGACTAAGCGCCCAAAATGACACTCACAGGCGCCCGACTGCTCGTGGCAGCCGCCCTATTCTTCCCTAACGTTTCTCCGTCGCCAATTTTCGAAGCCGGTCAAAAAGTTCTCGATGCCATCACAGGAGCACGCGATTCTATAGAAACAATACCACACGTTCAACAACCAAGTCGCAAGTTGAAGGGAAAATTTCTCCATCTAACAGGTACGTTGCAATACACCGAAACAAGCTTGTGGATACTGCATATACATGGGATGAACTGGTGGTACATCAAGGTCGCATTCACTAAGACCAAATCCACTGACAATTACGACTCTAGATTTCCACCCTGACAGTTTCTACAAGGCTCATTCTTCCACGGCAGAAGGCGTTGCCTGCCACCGCGGAGAGGGCTCTGCTGGTCTATATGGCGCCGAAACCACCGATTGCGACTCCCCCGTGGAACTTGTCGACGCGACACTGGACTGGATTCGGGCTCATGTAAAGGACGATATTGACTTTGTTGTATGGACTGGTGACACCGCACGCCACGACAGCGATGAGAAGCGACCACGAAACGCCAGCCAGGTGTTGAATATGAACACCAAGGTTGCCAAGAAAGTTGTCGACACTTTCTCTGATCATGGCGCGCTGTCTATTCCTGTTATCCCAACCTTTGGCAACAACGATTTTCTCCCCCACAATATCTTTTATCCTGGACCAAACAAATGGCTGCAGGCCTACAGCAGCATATGGCACCGCTTCATCCCCGAAGAGCAGCGCCACTCCTTTGGCTTTGGCGGCTGGTTCGAGGTTGAGGTTATTCCCAACAAGCTGTCTGTCATTAGTCTCAACACCATGTACTTTTTTGATCGCAATGCCGGGGTAGATGGCTGCGCCATTCCCTCAGAACCCGGTTTCAAGCATATGGAGTGGTTGAGTGTTCAACTGCAGCGTCTGCGTGACCGTGGAATGAAGGCTATCCTGATCGGTCATGTTCCTCCTGCTCGAACAAGGAATAAGCAGCTCTGGGACGAAACTTGCTGGCAGAAATATACGCTATGGTTGAAGCAGTTCCGCGATGTTGTTACGGGCTCTGTCTACGGACACATGAACATTGATCATTTCCTGTTCCAGGACACAAAAGACATCGACCTGAGTCTTTATGAACAGTCTGGCATCTCTCGCGAACCTATCGAGGATGATTTTTCTATTGAATCAAAAGGCGACTACTTGATTGACTTGAGAAAGTCGTGGTCTAATTTGCCAGGCGAAGCCGCAAAAGCAATGGGAGAAGATTTCACCGGCGACGACGATGACAGCCTTGTTATGCAAGCTGGTGACGTGGACGAATTGGGAAACAGAAAGAAAGGAAAGGGAAAGAAGGGCAAAAAGAAGAAGGGACATGGCAAAATTGGAGGCAAGTACGGCGAGCGATACCATGTATCTCTTGTCAGCCCCAGTGTTGTTCCCAACTACTTTCCCACGATCCGCATCATCGAGTATGATATCAGTGGTCTGGAAAACAATCCAGTCTGGACTGACTCAATCGACGTTCGCACTGAGGTGTCGGACGAATTTCCAAATGTCATCGAAGATGAAGACGATGGAGCTCATCAGGAGCTCAAGAGAGATCCCGAAGCTGAGCGAAAGAAGAAAAAGAGCCACCGCAAGAAGGGTAGAAAAGGAAAGAAGGGCAAGAAAGGCAAAAAGAAGCCCAAAAACCCCGAACTTGTGGTGCCCGAGGATCCTCCCAAGGGATCACTTCCTGGTCCTGCATACTCTCGCCAGCCCTTTACCTTCTTGGGATACACACAGTACTTTGCCAATCTCACCTATATCAACAACGACATGACCGACTTGACCGCGATGAGTAAGTGGCGCGATGGTGACTTCAGTGATGAAGTACCCAACCACGACAAGCCCCGACCAAATAAGTTCAAATACGAGGTTGAATACAGCACCTTCACCGACAAGATATTCAAGCTGCCTGATCTGACAGTCCGAAGTTATCTGCGACTGGCGTCTAGAATTGCCAAGAGAAAGGCGAAGAAGGGCAAGGGCAAGTCCGTTCAAGAGTACAACGAAGATTTCGAAGATGACTCAGACGATGATGATGATGACGAGGAGGAAGATGAAGTCTCTGACCTCTCAGAGCATGATGATGACGATGACGACCAACAGCCCGAGTCCGACTTTGATAGCACCAGGAAGGGCAAGAAAAAGAAGAACAAGCGGAGAAAGAGCAACAAGGTCTGGAAGCATTTCCTTCGGGAAGCCTTCGTTAGCACGATCCCCGAGAAGAAGCTCAAGAAGTGGTCACGTAAATGATTGGATTTATGTGGCATAACAACTCGTTTTGTATATTGTTTACAATTGGCATATTAGCGAAGAGATGGATGGAACAGGGCACATAGTCTACGGTGTTTGCGGCGTATCTGTTTTCGAGAGCATGGCCATTGCCAAATCACTGATATCGGTCGTGTTTCTGATCATATCAATGGCACCCTTGCCGCTAAGAACATTGACTGGATCATACTTCGAAGCAAACTTATATCAGATTTAATTAGTATGCGTATAAAGCACACGATATCATGAACAAACTATCGCTTCTTCGCATTATATCATCGTTAACGTTGTATATATGTAAGTTGTCCAAAGTCTGTACACAAGTGAGACCCTTCCAACAGGACAGTAAGAAATAAGGGGGTATCAAGCGAATGCAGCTGCGTTGGTGCAAGGACCATTGGCAGTTCGTACATCGTTCATTTGTTCGTATATCATCATCAACCAATTCCAACCAATTTACAAGGCAATAGAAGTAAGAAAAAATCAAGTCCTTTCCTTTATCCAACAACGCCTCTGCTCGTACATACACTTTCTATTCCGCGTTATTGACAACCCGCAATGCTCGGCGTGGGCCCATGACAACGCTGAAGAAGCTCGGTTCTTCACCTTCGAGTAGTCCCTCGGTTGAGCCTCTGCTGTTGCTCGTTCCGGGTCTGGTCTCTTCGCTGCGCTTGGGACCTCCAGACCCGTTGCTAGAGCCAGGCGCTCCTGGCGTAGTATCGTCTTCGTCTTCAGGACGCCACTTGGGCTCTGAAGTGTACTCTTGGTTGCGATTGGAACCAACCCAACCAAAAAGGCTGCGCTGAGAATAGCCGCGGTTAGGGCCCGAGGAATTGAGCATCGAGTGCGAGGCGGGGTAGCGATTTTGAACTGCCAGATGCGTTCTGTAGGCGTTGACCTGACGGCGGTAGAGCCAGGCACAGAAACCAAGGTAGCAAGCCAGAGCGCCGAAGACACCCGCGATCACACCTGCAGCGACAAGTCCTCCATTAACATTACCTTCATCGTCATCACTATTGTCAGAAGACGAGCTGACTGTTGCTGTGGGTGCGGACGTGACAGTAAAAACCGGAGGCTTGCCCGTCAGGAACGGACCTCCGGTAGCCGGCCCCGCAGCGGGGGTTGTCACCGTAGCGCTACCGTCTTTGTCTCCACCTACAACCTCGCGTACAGCGTCGGGGACCTCGTATCCATGCGATCCAGCGAGAACAAAGTTGTCAGGATAATGATCTGAATCGTGATCACCCGCCGTGAATTTATCTTTCCACTTGAGCGAAGTGGCATCGAATACGTACATGCCTGGATCGCATTGGATATCCTCGCCTACTCCGCCAACGACGACAATTTGACCGTCGTACATGGCACAGGAGTGGCCGGCACGTGGGGCTGGTCTGTTATCGTCGTTTTGGTCGACTTTGATCCATGTGAAGGACGGGATGGTAAGGATATACATGTCATCATACTGCGTTTGGTTTCCCTGCAACAATGTTAGCATTGGAGAGAGGTGGGAAATACTCGATACTCACAAAAGGCAGATCCTGTCCACCGAACAAGTAAATTTGAAAACTTGATGCGTCGGGCGCGCTGGCGATGACGGCACAGGGGTTGACACGAACGCCTGGTGTATCTCCTGACGTCTTTTGATGGAACCATTCCGAGTTGGCGATATCGTAGACGTTCAGTACACTGAGGTCCTCAGTAAAGCTATTGTTAGTGCCTCCAGCAAGGCCAATCAATACACCCTGCTCTCCCCATCCAGGCACAAAGACGAGAACACCGTCTGCCCTTTCAGTAAAGTTACCACTCTGAATGCCTGCCTCGGTGATGTTGCGATAAGCTCCGCTTTCACCTGCACCTGTACCGTCGGAGAGACTATCGATACCAGTGTTGACATAACCAGGGTGCGTAAACTCAAGAAGGCTTTTGAGATACACACGCTCGACGCTGCGAGACCAGTCCGGAGTAGTGGCCCAATCGAGATGGCCGCCAAAGTACCAGCTAAGACCGAGCTCTGGTACAGAGATGCCAGCTCCCTCAGCAGCGCGATGAACTGGCCGATTGCCTGGTTCGGATTCGTTACCAGCCGACGTTTTAGGGTTCTTGAACTCGGTCCATTCCTCGTCTTTTATGGAATAACGCCAGACAGACTCGGGCGAAGGGTCGACGTAGGGTGCATCGGAGAATTGACCTCCGTAAAGATAAAGGTTGTTGTAGTCGTGCCAAAGGTAGCCCATAGAAACCTCTGGGGGGCCGTCAGGTTTCTCAAGACCCTTAAGAGCAGGCGAGTCAATGTCCCAATCCTTGGTGAGGTCCAATGTTAGAAAGTTGTTGTTCCATGTATCGTCAGTTTGATCGGCCTTTGATCTAGAGCGACCGCCGTACAAGTAGAGCGTTCCGTTCAGCTGAGCAGCTTGAAGACCCCACCGGGCGCATACTTCAGTAGGACTGGTCTCGCGTTTGTTGATGACACCAGCACTGGCGCCATTAATGTCGGAGAATGATTGACCATTCCTCCAGCTGAAGGCGGGAAGAACAATGGCAATGAGAACTGCCAACATGGTGAAGCGCTGTAGGCCTGAAATGCTTGGGGCTGTACCCGAAGTGCTCTTGATTCTTGGTCGGCCTTTGGGATTTGATAGCTTAGCGTACCAAGTCGAGGGCGACGACAATGATAACTGTCGTGGGCGCTGGTAGTTGCTGTCCTGACTCTGATTGCTGTCTTGTTCAAACGGTTGTTTCTTTTCGTTGTCCTGGGTATCAAGGTACTCGCTCACCAACAGTGAAGGCGCTGATGCAGAAGTGGGACAATCCAAATCGTGTTCCAAGCCGACTTCTTTAAAGACGGATCTTCTGCCCTTTCTAATAGCGCCTCCCATTTTAAATGGTGGTGTTACAAAAGTCTGAGCCTCACGCAAGCGATCCGAGGTGCGTTGCGAGTTAAAACGAGGCCGAGCTGGAGCTAAGAAACCCGAGTTGGACGGGGGAGAGGATTTAACCATTGACATCGTGACCAAATGCTTGGGCTTGTGCTTATACGGATTGGATGATGGCTTGTGGCGATAACGTCTGTCTCTTGGTGGCTCGGATCGGCGAGTACTATGATGTAGCCACCTTCAAGCAATACAACTCTGTAGGGATCATATCCTGCAGGCGGCTTGATATGATGGCCTGTAGAAGAACGGATTTGATTGGGGTATTGAATATGGCCTGTGTAAATGGGAACTGGGCTCTAGAAGACGTAAAAAGAAAACAATAGCTGGGAGAGCCAGCAGAGAATTCACAAGCGGGAGTCGACTGTGCCTTTTGAGGGAGCTTCAGCCTCTAATAACGGATTTAACAGCGATCGACGTTCATAGCTGAGCAACAGGAAGCTCGGGCTCTCTCCACTTGGTACAGCACTTGCTATACTTGGGCCAGACGAAGGCCCTCATTGCACTGTAAATCATCTCGATACTGTAGTGACAGACAGCGAAGCGCGCCGTTGTTTCTCAACCCCTGACCCACTACATCATCGATTCTCGCGGCAGCTTTGCCTGGATGGAATTAGTTTCGATATCACTAATATCGACAGAGATAGACGCGAGGTAGTCGAACAAGGCGAAACACAGCCCATCGGCCTAGCGATGCGAGTATGGGAACGGAGATGGTAGATGCACCTGCATACCAGTCAATTAAGCAGGACCTTGGCAATAACAGCAATTACCTGCTAGATAGGTAGAGTATGTGTGCCGTACCTTGTACAGTACTTGGTCTTTAGCAAAAGGGTGCACAAAAGGTACAGCTCAAAAAGGATCGTCACGCTGAGCGCATACAATCCAATATCGCGAATGCAATGCCAGCACCGTCTCCCTCGGTAACGAGACGAGCTTGAACGAGCCAAGCAAAACCCTGTGGTGAGGATTCGCACACCAATGTGCACAAGCTTACGCTTAGCAGCCGTACACGGTGCACTAAGAAGCGCAACCGAGCAAGCCAAACCGGATGCTATTGTTTGTTTCCCCTTGCTGATGACTGACAATTCGGTTGCAGCGTCGTTCATTACCGGATTCATCTCCGGGTCTTGGCATCGAGGGTGTCATGATTGGGCCACAGAGACGTGGCGATGACTTCACATGCTCCCAGGGGTGTAGCCTTGGTTTTTGTTGTTTTTGTTTTGGATTGTGTGATCGTCCGATAGACCGACCGCTTGTTGATTGATGCTCTGGCATTTCTCGAAGATGATTGATCGACATTTAAGTGTGATGCCACGAAACAGGACCTATTGCTTATTGCTTTCGACGCTTCCTTTTTTCCGTTGCAACGCCTCGCCTGCAGGCAATGCAACGGTCGTGGAATCTGGGGTAAGACTTGAATTGCTGCTGTATGGGAAACATAAAAGGTCACAGCCCAAAACAAGGCTAATGGAAGCACGATGCAGGGATTGTGCAACTGTTTCTTGTGTTCGATCACGATCTGGATCAATGATGAATGAGAGACGGAGGCTGCAATTGGCTCGGATATCACTCGATTCGTTTACCGTTTTTGGGTAGATTCTAACACTGTAGCGTTTGGTGTAAGTGTCACGCATATACAGTGCGACTTGAGATATCCGCAAATAATGTGGCAGCAACATCTCGTGTCAAGGCTTGAAATGCCTACTGCAAAGCGTAAAGGCAAAGCTAGATCCAACGCCAAAGCTAAAGCTAAAGCCAAACATCAACTCAAAAGTCTGTAGTGTTTCCATTTTGAGAATCATGTCTTGTGTTGTGTTACCCTCCAAATCACCAACGCGAGCCACTAGTTGCAGTAGAGTAGACCCTCTAGACTCTCTACCCTCTAAAAACAGCCGCTGCTGAGGACTTGACCATCCACTGGATTAACTGCCGCCACCCGCCGGGCTCATGTACTCTCCGTGTTGATCATGTCGCTTTTCTCGTGTTAGAATCGTATCTTTAACCAAAGATATCTCGGACTTTTATTTGATTGGAACTGCTTAATCTGCAAGCTCGTGAGTGACATGTCGCACCGCCACACCTCGCTTAGCCGGGATGCTGAGGTTCCGCCACAGAGGCGCCACAAATTTCATGGGCAATTCGTATTGATGGAATTGTATTGGACGTTTATTGAGATGAAATGAACTGCTGAAACTGCAGATAACTGTCGCTTATTTTGGATGTCGAATAGATCTGTAGGCTCTAAGCGAGATCCTGTTCTTGCCGCCGGTATTCTTTTCAACCCATCACGAAGTTGGCCAGGACTTGGCTCTCCAGCCAAGATACTACAGCTCTAAACTTAGAACATCCGACCCAATATCTCAGTTGGGTCTCGCGGAGCGGGTCTCGGATTTCCAGCTGGGTCCGGAGACTCGGAGCGGAGCAGAGCTTTGGGGCCGTCTGTGTCCTTGTGGGACACAGGTGGAACCAGCCGGAGGTGCACCAAACAGGGTGTATGGTCCCTAGCTCCCTTGAGTTTTGGAAGCAATTAACCATGTGTGGTAAGTGAGCCTCCGGATAGCCTCAAGGTACTGAATGCCCGCCAAATCCGAATAAAGGGCGTCTAAACCGTGAGCCCCTATATCGAACACTCCTCACATTATTCCTCGGCTCTGTGGTAATGGATCAAAGGTTTCGTCCTCTACCAGCTTTGAGGGTGTCTCTGCCTCTGGAGGCAGTTTGGACTCTCCCCGATTTACCTTCAGACCCTGCCTCACTCCGAGTTCCCGTCCAATAAACAGCAAAGATTCCCCTGCGGCCTCACTCTGCTCGGGGAGTGTCGACGGGACAAGGTAGACCGCCGTTAAGGGCCAGATTAGTTTCAATGCGTCAAACACTGTTCTCGGAGATGGGTTGTTACGGAAGGATGCTGGGTCGAGGTGACGGCGTGTCGCTTCCATGACACCTTTTGCACTGTCCCGGACACGCCAAACGCAATGTGCGCGCAGTACCTTGAGCTCATCAGCGTTGACAGGAGTAGTAGGGTGATTCGATAGGAAGTTTGCAAAGGTCAAGATGACATGGTATCCTTTTAGCCGTGCCGAGTTGAGCATGTTTCGAAGATAGGGGTTGAAAACCTCATCGACAAAGTGGTAACTTGCATCAAACGTAGTAAAATGGTCTTCAGCCTGGAATATGATCCCGACCAGGTCGTAATACTCGGCGGCGGCGGCATCAAAGTCACAAGCTCGAACAATATCGAGTATGCGCTTTTGAACATGCGCCATCTTGCAAATGTATTCACCAACCTCAACCGCCAACCCTTCTCCGGGATGCAGCGTTTCTCTGATCGCTTTGAACCATTCTGTGGACTCAGGTGGGCATTCAAGGGACGTTAGTAGACACCGTACTTGCTGCCTTGTCGTTAGTAAACGATTGATAGTTAGCCCTAAAATGACTTGCCACCATGTTGTAGGCAGGCCAGAAGCCCATTCTGCTGCCTACTTCCCGCAGAGCAGCTGTACCTCTCTGTTTAAGAATGCTGTACAGCCCATTCGTGTGAAGATGCCAGGGACTCTGAGGTGATACGCGGTTGATCGAGCCCATAAGAAGCTGTGGAGTCGTGAGTATGATAGCACAACTGTCAAGTGGGATGTACTGCCTACTTCGTAGTTTGCCAGAATCCAGACTGTTGCGAGAACGTCATCCCTCATAGGACCATCTGGAGTCTTGAGTGCTTCGCTTACTGAGCTGAGAGTTTTTCCAAGATAAGTGCCGAGTTCCTTATCGGTTTGCTCGACAGAACCATTGTCTATTGCAGTTGGATATCGCAGATTGGTGATGTAAGTGCGGGCAAATAGATGTGTAGCCCAGAGAAGAGGACCCTGGGGACTACTCTTCTTGTAAGTATCGTGGAGGAAGTCCAAAGTGTAGTAAACATTAAGAAGAATAGGGATTGAATGAGCTGTCCAATGTTCGCTGAGGGATTGAGGAATAATGAGAGAACCCCCTGTTTGTGTGTATTCAACGAGATCAACTATGATTGGGGAGGCCGGGCTCAGTGCACAGTCGTCTTCTGTTGTAAGCCTGGGAGTAGGAGACCCCCCACTTAAGGAAGACGAAGACGAAGACGAAGAAGAAGGAGTGCCAAATGACATGATCGATTCTCCATGAGTCTTTTGTTGAGTTTTCTTCTTCCTCTTCTTAATTGAGGTTGGGTTTGCATTGCGAAAGACGAGCTCCTGTTCATCTCGATAACCCGGACACTCTTTTCCATATTTGATACATCTTTGGCAAGATGGACGACCGAGATCACACTGCAAACGTTGTCAGCAACTGCATGTATGTATAACTGAAGGATTGATATGAGATGAGATAACGCGTAAGCACGAGCAAGCTGGCTAGCTGACCTTGACACGCCGTGAGCGGCAGAGATGGCAATCCTTGCTTGGTTTCCCCGTGTTGGGCATTATAAAGAGACAAGAGATCAAGATCGGCGAGTAGACAGAGAATCATGTAACTAGCCTGTAACGTATCTCGTTAATTGATGGGTTGTCAAGGTTGAAAGAGGTAATCCTTTCGAAGCTCTTCTGCAAGCTGTCGTCCAAAATGGACTAGCGGTGGACTCACGACTGAGGAAGGAACAGTATCATCACGTGCGGGGCCGATTATAGCTCAACTACAACGGCCATTGTCACTACCACTATATGGATATCACAGGTACAGTAAATATCTGATATCCATGGGAGATTAGTTATAGAACTAATTGTTTGTTGGTTGTACATAACGAATAAACATAATATTCAAGTACTCTGTAAACTATTTTGGACTGTTCCAGTTTCAGACTCTACCAAGTGAGGGAAGGAAGGAAGGGGAAAAGAACAGAAGAGAACCACAGAATAATACTCATAAGAAATCATCTGAACATAACATCGAGCCTTGATTGTATCATATCTACCTTGCTATCTACCTAGGTGGTGATATCATAGCATTATAAAGGTGTATCGCAGCTAGCTCACTGTTACAGCTGCACACTTCGTACTCACACATCGACTACTCAACTCTCTGATTATCTTAGTAGGTAGGTAGTATCCCAATACAACAAAGTATGAGAGTTTAGAGCCTCACCTTGATGGTGGGGCGACAGAAGAACCGACGGTATTGTTGGGCAGATGGGCAACAACAAAATTGACCTCCAAGGCTCAGGCTACTAATGCAAAGTAGTCTTGCAGCTGCGGTAACTGGCGACCAAGCTGTCGTCACTTGCATTCAGGTAGGTAGTTCTTGGTACTATGGATAATAGACTTGAAAGATAATCCTGCCTTCAACTTGCAGCTGCGGCAACTGGCAACCAGCTGTTAGGAGCAATTTCTTTTACCACCACTCGTTCATTCCCTTTTACCACTACTTGTTTATTCCCTTTCACTACTACTCGTTTGTTCCCTTTTACTACTACTTGTTTATTCCCTTTCACTACTACTTGTTTATTCCCTTTCACTACCACTTGTTTGTTCCCTTTCACTACCACTCGTTTATTCCCCTTTACTACTACTTATTCGTTCCCTTATCCCCCTGACCTCCAGATCTTTTCTTCCTTTCGTGCCTTCTTCAACCTCACCCTACATGCGACTGAGAATTGTCCCTGATAGACAACATGGCAGGAGACACTGAGAACGACTCAGGAGGCACCAAGCTTTACAAGTGCCACCTTCCTGGTTGTAAATCGCGACCGTTCAGCAGTCAATCTGCGCTCAACAAGCACGTTAAAGAGGTTCATTCGGAAGACAGACCTTTTAAGTGTCACGTTACGAATTGTACTTCGCAGTCCAAAAGTGCGACAGATCTACGAAAACACTTGAAGCAAGTGCACAAGATCCTGAATACTGTCAAATGTATCATTCCAGGTTGCACGGAGTATTTTGCAACGTACGCAGAAATGAAAAAGCACATCAAACCTACCCATGGCGAGAGACCTTACAGATGCGACTTTCCAGAATGTGTGAAGTCATTCAAAGATAACAAAGCTTTGGGCAAACACAAAAGAACGGTCCATACAGACGAGAGACCACATAAGTGCGAGTTCCCCGGCTGTGACAAAGACTACAAGCACTACGGCGCTTTACAACGACATGTTCGGGCCTCTCATGAGGGCTTGAGGCCGTTCAGTTGCGAGTTCCCGGGATGTACTTCTCAACCATTTAGCAGGAAGTGGTCATTGGATTTTCATGTCAAGACTAAACACGAAGGTCACAAGCCTTTCCCGTGCTCAGAATGCGACAAGGGATTCATAGAGATTCGGGAATTAATACGCCATCTAAAGCAACATGGGCATGAAATGCCCTTCAAATGCCCCAGCCCCGGCTGTAAAAGCGCGTTCCCAGCGCAAAACTATCTTGATCGACACTGGAACGTTCACCATGCCGAGAACCCCTTGCGATTCGAGTGCCAAATCTGCGGCAAACTTCTAAAGAGTCCTGATGGCTTGCACGCACATGAACTCCGTCATACCCATTACGGGTGTCCGATATATTTCTGCGGGAAGCTGTTTGAGACGGCCGAGGAAGCCTTAGCACACGCAGAGGACCCGGACCACGATTCTGGCAAGATCTTTTACTCATGTCCTCTTCCAAACTGCCGTTTGGCGGTAGCTGGGAAGGTGTTTTTGAGAAAATATACCCTGAAAGCCCACTGGGCCACCCATGTGGCTCATGGCGACGTTTCACCGGATGTCGAACTCGAGTATAAGACCGCGAAGCTCCCTCAATTCTTCAGGGGTCCTTTGTTTGATGCTATCTTCAAGCATCGACGCCAGAACGAAGTTGTTGCGGATCCTCATCAGGCGATTGAGGGGGATGTAGACTACAGGATGGAAGAAGACTCAGGAGAAGAATCTGAGGAGGACTCCTATGCAGTTGCCTCCATGGAACAGGATTTCGTTCAGAACGATTCTGATGAAGAAGACACAGAAGATGAGGATGGACAGCAAGATGAAGATACCGCAAACGACTCTGATGATGACGATCGTATGGAAGACGAATCAGACGACGAGAACTACCTGGGAGACGAGTACGACTCCGAGGACTCTGAGGACGACTTCCCAGAAGAAGCAGACGAGCCACGTGAAGACGCAGCTAGTGTCTTTGACCAAAACACGGAACTGTTCGGTGTGTACTGCCATCGATCCCCTGAACTATCATTATTACAACCAAAGACTAACCATCAAATAGATGTACTTAAAGACACCAAACCGATTTCCTTGAATGCAAGAGGCTTCACTTGCATTGGGCCAGGCTTGAAATCTCGGTATTTAGTCGACGAACCATGCCCAGAACACCAACGGATTGATGAGGAGAGTGCATTCATACGCGAGTACCGAAGTGCTGACATACCTACAATGAGAATGGACACACGGTGTGCTCGATGCCGCCAGATTCGAAGCATAAGACGTTGGAACCAGAGAATGAGACGTGGACAAGAAGATCTCGACGTTGACTTCAAACTATATCGGAAAACAATCTTGGAAACGGCGTCCAAGACCTGGACTTTATGCCAAACAGATTACAAGGTCAAAGTAAGACGACCGGTAATAACATTGCGAAACAGCATGAAACAGGGACCTGTTCCACCAAAAGTGGTTATTATCGATTGTGAGTGGTCTATGCCAGATGGGAGACTCTGCGAGGTAGCCATAATCGATCGGGCGACGAGGAAGGTGTTGCTCAACACCTTGATCAAGCGCTCTAAGATGGCTCAGCTCCCTGAAGGCATGGAAAAGTATTCTGAAAAAGCGATGCGGATTGGTCGTTTACATGAAGCAAAACTCTACAAAAATTCGAAAAAATCAGAACTGATGGACGTGGACCAGGTCGCTCAAGAGCTGCAGCGACTAGGCATCACGCCCAAGACAGTGTTTGTTGCCTGGCACAAGAACAGAACTGACCTTAGTCTTTTCCGGAAGTTTTTGGAAAAGGGAGGGCATAAAGGCATTCTACCTGGGGATGATATGTGTCTCCCTATGGTGCCTTATTTTCGCCATAACATTCCTAAAGGGTTTTCATTGAGCCTTCCAGTAATTTTCGAAGTGCTATATCCGGGACACAAACTGATCGGTCAAAATCACCGCGCTTTACCAGATTGTGAACAAACCATGTTGGTGCTCGACGCATTCGAGCAATTATGCAAACCCTCGGAGAGAAGAACCCACAGATGGAAATTCGAAACCATCCAAGAACTGTACGAGTCTGATGATTGAGAGTGGGCTAGATAGCAGGAGGTATCGGGATACGGTAAAGGGGCTCATTGACTTGATTTTTAAATTTGTTGCGACAGAAGAGATTTCATCTCTTATGCTTTCGCTGGCCAATTCTTCTCATGCCTTGACGCTGGACAGAATGAGTAACTCGACATGTGTATAGACAACTCTGGGCTGGCTGTACTATGAGTCCTTGGTATAGAATAATAAGAACGGAATTCGATATGCAGTTTACGTATAAAAGAATTTCTTGGTGCTTTAGATGTATTATGGATAAATTCTAAATTTATATTGGCGATATCTAGAAAGCAAAATCGGAGTTCCTTGAAGCAACGAACGCCCTTGCATGGCGAACACAAACAACGGTTCTGTTCACACCGAACATAATAGCAAACAACAACAATAGAATAAAAATGACACGCTGCTCACGTAGAAAGCACTAGATCTATTGACGCGACCCCACTAATTCGCGAAAATGGAAGTGAATGTTGCCTGCCTGCCTGCTACTGGCAGCCGGCTGTCACAGAGGGGAACGATTTTATTGTGTGGTCGCCCGGGCACTGCCATGGACTCGTCCCCTCCTGCCACTCTCTCTATCTCTTGCTTCCCTCTCCTCCCGAACATTCATTCTTTCTTCCCTCCTTCAACCTTTTCCCAAACCGCAACCGCAATTCACATCAAGGACTCTTCCACAAAAACTTATTCTATCAAGAACTATTCTATCCAGAATCCCTCTATCATTCATTTCCATCTACCAACAAGATTTCATCTATCATCATTGAAGAGGTCTTGGTTACCACCGCAATGGATCTCAAGCGTCTCGAAAAGATGAGAGCTTCATGCCCATCACGAAAATCCATGTTGGATTTCCTCTATAACGGCAATCCCCCTAACGATTTGGAGAAGCCAAACACCTTCGAAGTTGGTAGAGCATCGTCTCCCTCTAATGATGGCATCGTTGCCAAAGAGCCCTTTCGCGATATTACAAACATCCAGCCTTCTCCCAATGTCGGCATACAATACGAGGTCGTCAAAAGGGACCGTACCACTGTGGGCAAGAACAGCACCGGATCTGCAATCACCGGCCATGTCCTCGCTAATTCTCACGATGAAAATTATTATGTGACCAAGGAGTAAGTACCATCCCTCACCCTCTCGGTATAGTTTGATCTAACACATACTCAAATAGCGAGACCCCCGACGATGATGCTTCATCTGGTACCAGCGAACGGATCAAGCTCAATCCTCATGCGCCCGTTTTCGTTCAAAAACAAGCACCAGAGCAGCAATCAGTTGGCAGCCCTACTTTTGAGGTATCCAGCCAGGATCTTTCGGATTTCAACTCCGAACCGTCAGAGCCCACTAACGACGGTTCTTTGAACCACTTTGAGGGCGTCGAGCCCCAAGCCATTTGCACTCCGACACGCGAGGTATCAATTATTGAAAACTCCCCCACCCACCACGAGCGAGCCCAGTCTGTGACTGAGGAACTCCCCTATGACTATTGTGTGAGGATTGAACCGGAAACTACTGATGCACGATCATTTTACACCCCTTACTACGAGATTGAAGATCACCGAAATTCACCAAGTTGCCGCGAACGTCTTGACACGATCTTTGAAGAACCCGAGACAGAGAAAAATGAGACTTCCGAGGTTAATTCCACTGGCCATACAATTACCAACTACCACACTATTTCCCTCAGCGAGTCTCCAGTTACATGCAGTGACTTATCAACCACCGAATCCGAAACCAGCGATTCTCTGATGTCCGACAGTCTGGCAATAGACAGCAGTGTCGCCGCACCCGGATCTCCTGGAGTAACTACTAATGGGCCCGTCGATGTAGACCGGAAGAAACAAACCATTCGTTTTGACCGCGAGGGAGATCTGTACCTCGAAGTCGGTAAGGAGGATGTCCGTACCATGCTGGTAGACTCGCGAGCTCTTGGTCGTGCATCGGTCAAGTTACGTGATGTCATATCTCAGAGTACTAAAGAGGACACCGAACACCGCTGGACAATCAGCTTTCCCGAAGATGACCCAAAGTCTTTTGCAATCGTTCTCAACCTCATCCACACCCGGTTTGAGAAAGTTCCCACACAACTGACACTTGACCGACTCTACGATGTGTGCACCCTGGCCAAAAAATATGGCATGACGAGCGTTCTACGGCCTGTCGCCGAACGATGGTACCTATCAGCTCGAACGCTTGAAAAAGCCTCCATCTTCAAGATGGCTTTTATTGCATGGGAGTTTGGATTCCAGACCGATTTTGGAGAGATCCTTGGGTACATAACTCACAACTGTTCCACCGATGAAGATTCCCAGCTGGTTTTTGGCCCCGATAAGCAGCGTCTGTCCGATAATGACGTTTTGAAGAAGCTGCCAGTTATGAGTAAGTCCAACCAACCCTACTAGCATCGAATTTACTGACTCTATCTAGCATGCATTGAAGAACATCGTCAGCTAGCCTTGGATACTTTCTAGGATGAGTGCCAGGGTCTGAGCGAACTAGTCTTGAGCTGCTCAGTGAGCGGCAAGCTGTGCGGAAACCGACACGGTCGTGCCGAAATTTGTCTTATGTTGGGCAAAATGTTTAGCAAAGCTGAAGAGGAGGGCGTCATGGACCTCTTTGCTCCTGGAAGTCGGTACCAAGACTGCAAAAGCGTGAAGATGAGTCTCACCACATTGGAGCAGAAGGTTAGCAATGTCGCCGCGTTCATGGATATCTGCGGGTCATGTGTTGGAGTGGATGAGATGATCAAAGAGATCCATGAACAACTCGAAAGAGCTGCCGACCCCCTTTACAGGAACCATATCAATACTCTGGCTGCGCACGCTGCGAAGGTGCGAATGTTGTCTGAAGATGGTCGGGAGGATGATTAGATTGGACGACCGAATATCCGAGTGTAAGGAACCGTGGCATATTGAGCCACGAATTGCTTTCTCCTTTTTCTTTTTTCTTTTTGTTCTTGGACGACATCCGATTTATATTCTATGGAATGAGGTGAAGAACAAGGATCACCCGAAGTACTGGCGGCGGCTGCTTTGAGATAAATAGCTTCTTTGATATGTATGAGAAGCCGGATGGATTTTGGGAAATGATGATGGATTTTGATGTGATGCACAGTATTGCTGTGAAAGCTCCCTTGGTGCCCGATGATGGCTTTCCTTGACACTTGCAAGACCTGACAACAAGGACATGGTTAAAGGACAGCCGGGCCTAGAATGATAGCATAGCATATTTGATAAGAATTTGTGATCTCTGACGTCAATTTTTCTCTGTGAAATATTTTGTATGTGCCCAAGAATAGAAACATCTAAAAGAAAACAATACGGTATCCATTGGGGAGATGGCCTGGTGCCCATCTTTCCTTTGCCAACTGCGACATTGACTGGGCAATTGTTTGAGGAAGTTGAACTCCAATTTCGACTGTCTAGATCTTACTGAATAGACTCCCCAGTGCATGCATATATTAAGTTGACAGTGCACAAAGCACCTCCGGGTCAGTGGTTTACATTAAAGAGCATGCAATATGGTAGATGAGTTGCACTGAGTATTTGCTTTAGTTGTTTTAGAGTAGAGGGCGAACTGTTCAGTCTCTAATAACATAACTGGTGCTTCCTTGGTGTCCCCAGTAAGTCAGCCCTTTTACAAATTTCCTAATTAGGCCGTGTCGCTCCTTCTCACTGGCCAGCTCTCGTCACCCCGCTTTCGTTGGACAAGACATGGTCTTAGCGAAATCCAAGAGTGAATTAGATCAAAAGGGAAGTAATCACACAGAATTGTTCTTCTGGCACGGTTGTTCCTTACATAATGGTTTAGTAGGTAGGTAGTTTGTCAACTGTTCGCCCCTTCTTCTCTTGTAACATGGGCTCTTCTCTTAACTTCGTTTCTGCTTCTCACTTCCTCCTCCATCCTCACTCTCTCTCTCTTTAGCAACTTCAGCTGCTTGATCACTTTGCACAACTTAACCCCCAATCAATAACTCACCACCATGGGCAACTCGCCTGACATGAACAATATGTCCAGTATGGAAAAGTTACCTGACATAAACGACTCATCCGATATGAATAACTCGTTCACTATGAACAACTTACCTGGTATGGATAACTTGCCAGACGCTAACAGCTTACCTGCCATGAACAACTTGCCCCCCATCAACAACTCGGCCGGTATATACAACTCGACCGGTATGGATAACTCAACTGGCATGGGCAACTTACCTGATATAAACAACTTGCCCGGCGTCAACAGCTTGTCGGACACGGATAACTTACACACCATGGGCAACTCCCCTGCCATGAGCGGCCCATCTACCATAAACAACTCCACTATCGGGGTTGGCTATACACCTCTCTATGGCGGCTGCGCCTGTGGTTATGCTCGCTACAGAATCACCGCATCGTTTCTCCTCGTCCACTGCTGCTACTGCACCGCCTGTCAGCGCCAAACAGGATCTGCTTTCTCCCTCAACGGTCTCATTGAGAGAGATCATCTAAAGCTAATGAGCGGAGAACCTCCCTCGATTGCAGGCACACCCACCGACCCGACCCCTGTCCCCACAGACGTACAACCTGCCTTTGCAGCACTCACCAATGCCATCACTGCTTCCAATATTGTCCTTACCGCTCAAGCCAGTTATGGTGTATGTATCCCGACAGCATCTGGCGTAGGACAGACAGTTTATAGATGCCCAAAATGTTCTCTTACGACACATAGTAGCTATGGGGATGGAGGGCCCGCTCTGACGTATGTACGCGTTGGGACACTGGATAGGCCTTGGGAGATCAAGCCGGATGTGCACATCTTCACGCGCAGTCGCCCGAGCTGGCTGGCCACCAATGATGACAAACCGTCTTTTGATGGTTACTATCCTAACCGGGAGGAATTGATGACAGAGGCTGCTCGCTTGAGATATGAAGTAATCAAGCCACTGCTGCAGAGAGTCGGGAAAACGATAACATATGGTTGGTTTGATGGTCAGTAACAACCCTCATTAGAAGCACAGTAGCACTCAAGAGACTATTTATTTCATTGCAGCCATTATCATTAGGATTCTGTCCAAACAGGTAGTCTAGAAGGCAATTCTTGCGTATTCATCCACGCTCTCGTCCCCAGCCAATATGATATGTATACATGAGATTGCACTGAGAAAACCATTGCTCCGTACATGTAGCCGTGCTCGCTATAAGGCTTTTTCAATTGCATCCCTACTCCTTCCATATTTGCCCGTTCCCCTTGACCTAAAAAGACCCATCCCGAATATATCGCCTGTGGCGACTTGATATATGATAAATGATAAAATGAAGCAAAACAGTCCAGTTATTGCTTTCCCTCAAACGCCTGAACATCCAAAGACATGTAACCCAACTAGATGGGCAACAGAAGAAATGTCGTCTGAGACTTAGGCTACTAAAGTAAAGTAGCCTAAGTGGTAGCCCAAGCTAGGCTAAGATGACTGAATTATTTCGTCCCTTGTGCTCTAGACGGCCAATTCTTCTGTCACCATGACGCCAAAGTACCATTTAAATCCTTAGACAAACGAACAAATCATGAGGATGAACTCGAAATAATGCCACGATCCACGCAAGCCCTACTGGGTTTAGTTCAATGCAAAAAAGGCATCTCAGGATGACCGATGACAATATTGAGATGCTTGTGCAGGAAAGGTAGATATGTCGATCCATTGTTGATGCATGTAATAACAAGGTAAAGAGAATCGTGTATGCAAAAGAACGTACAGCATAGACGTGCTGTGCTTAGTAGTTGGGGTATCTTAGATTCATAGCTTTTAGCCTCCGACCTTGCGGAAACCCTCGACTCCGAGAATGGGGATTTCCACGTCACAAAGATTTTCCATCCCTTCATCGCGGCGGCGTTCGACGAAGTTGTTGCATTCGAAAACGACTTGTGCCCACTCGGAGAGTGCCCTTCCAGCATAGACCGAGTTCTTAACGTAAAGACCAGCAGGTTTCACAGGCTGCACCGCGCCGTCAGTTTGCAAACCCGCGTTGGGATTAGGTGATGGCGATGGTGATGTTGACTGCGAATGAGGTTGCGACGGTGCAGGTGACGGCGACGGTGATGGTGATGGGCTGCCCTTGGGGTTAGGGGGGCTATCAGACTCGTCACTCGAGCCTGAGAGCGTGAGTTCAAGTCTTGGGGGGCCACTTTGCTCGATGGCTGAGTTCAGCATGCTCGCGTTCTTAGCATTGTCAATGAGACCCTGCTGAGGACTGCCTGAGAACTTGCGTGTGGGTGCCGAATATCCAGTAGGTACAGTAAAGCCGTTGACTCGTAACGGCCCGCTGATGCGGGTCTGTGCCGGGCCAGGAAGTCGAGGGCGAGTTAGAAAGCGCTCGCGGAGGGGCCCTGCCTGTTGTTGCCAAGCAAGAACAAACTTGAAAACATACTTCGGCTCCTCGTAGGTGGGCTGGGAGTACAAGGAGTCATCCTCGGACGCGCGGGGCTTATGGTTGTTGGTGGTGGGTCTGTTCGATGTTGAGGCACGAGACTCTGCTGTCTCACGACGAACGGTTTGGAAGTCATCATCCCACCCAGAGTTTGCATTGCCACCGAGAGAAAGTACTTTGCCCAGTAGCGACCATCGTTTTCTACCATCCTGCCTCGACGAGTCAGGCGGCAGGCCGTTGAGAACGCTATTCTCGCTATTAGGAAGCTTGGCGAAAGAGTCGAAACTGCCCATATACAAGCCAGGCTGAGGTACGTTGATTTCCTGGCGAATAATCATGAAGCGTTTTCCAGGGGCTGGGTTTACCGGGGCAGTCGAGGGTGCAATTCGTTCTTCTTGTTCGGCAGCGTGCTTGATATGCAGATAGTGAGACCACGTTGTCTGAAGTCGCTCAGCTACAAGAACGAAGATTTGACTATGTCCAATTAGTAAGAATGCAAGATGCCGAATACTCGATATGCTTACCCATCAACCTCATCCAGCGTTCCTGAGTCTCGGCACATTCGCCAACACAGCAAACGCTGGTAGTAAGCCCGAACCATGGGGCACCAGTGGTTGAAGAACTCATTGAAAGTTTCTTCAGTAAGCAGCCAATCCTTACAAATTGCCAACTTGCGCACAGGGTCTCTTGAGATGGCGTCCCATATCGAATAAATCAGGGCCAGCATTCGAATTTCCGACATGGTGTTGAAAGAGCCCATGACCTTTTGGCAAACATCAAACCAAAATGACCAGTCGAGGTAGCTGTCAGAACTATCTGGGTCCTCGAATTCGCTGTAGAGTACGAGGACTTCCTCCAAAAAGTCGCACAGGGTGAAACAGGCAGGATGGTTGTACATTGAAACCTTTCGGGTTGCTGCTTTCATCATGGTGGCGAAGGTTTCCGCAAACGTGTGTCGAGCGCCAGCGATGTCAAGGGAGTCATCCGAGAGATAATCTTTCAGCAACATGATGCATCGGTTCTCGGCCATGCCCCTCATGACATTGCTCATAGGAAGAGGAAGAGCCATTGCGGCATCGGCGCCTGACATGCCATCCATGGCAGCGGGGTTGAAACCGCCATCCATGGGGGCTTGGCGGTGGATGGTTGTGTCCAGCACGTACAGAAGCTGTGCTTGAACAAGAGCGAACCCGGGAGACCTTGATTTTTCTAGGAGAGGCAGCCCGGGTGGCATGAACTGTTCGGACAGGATGTGGAAATACTTGAGGAAAATGAAGAAGACATCCGTATCGCGACCCTTCCAGCGAGCCGCCCAGGGACCTGTCCACGGGATTCGAGACACCAGCATAGGCAGTCTGGGAACCTTCTTAAGGCTATCCCACATGCCCTTTGGTGAGGTCCAGGCAAATACGCCAATGGTTGGAGGAAACAAAGCTGCAATATCATCGCTCTCACCCTTGTTTTTCCGTGGCAAACCAAGCTCATCGGCAACGCGTCTAATCAACTCAGGAGAAAGACCCCATAGCCTAATCAGAATATCGGCAACACCAGGCGCAAAAAAGAAGGCGTAAGCGCAGGCCTTTCCTGCGAAGTTGACCAGGCTGGCGGGTGTATGACGAAGCGAGAGCTTATCGACTACAAAACCCATCTGTTTTACCAGGTTGGTAACAAACATAGTTCTAACGTTATGCTCGGCCGACTCTTCGAGGAATGCTGCTTGACTAGACGTAATAGATGAGTTGGACGAGTTAGTCATGGATCGGGCTCGAACTCGCTCGGCTGGCGATCGATTGGAAAGCGGTAAGAAATAGGATGTAGCTTGTCGCCATTCGAGGCGCATCATAAGGAGCGTTGCCGCGTCGAACAATACCGGGCGGTCGACACCGGGGACAGGTTGGGGAGCTTGACCATCCAGCATCTCCAAGATCGAAATCCACCACTTATTCAGAATTGTTGCTCTTCGGTCAACATCTTCAGCGCAAAGCTTCTTTGTTGATTCGTGGTTCATGGTACTCCGGAGGAACGGCAAGAGTTGTGTCTGAACCTGCGACATTCGCTGGGCGGTGCTCTTGGCAAGGAACCCCTTAAACTCCTCGTCGATCGCTTTGAAAGACGACCACAGCACGTCTCTCTGTTGAGGTGGCATCTCAACAGAAGACTCATCAGTAACAGTCGTAGCGGATGTGGTATCGTAGGCTGAAGACTGCGGTGTGTGGTCTTCTGTGGTGGTCGAAGCTGGTGGTGCGAGGCTCGTGGCCGAAGAAGCACAGCTGTTGTCGGAGTCGGTGTTCGTATTGAGCTTGGACAAGCCCGCTTGTTTCTGTTTGAGCTTTGAAAAGTAGCTGCTCGCTCGGGAGAAGGCTTTAGGGGCACCAGATTTAAGCGAGTCGCTCGACTTATTCTTATCCACTTGATCGACGGTCAAACCAGGGCGTTTGCGAGTCTTTGTCAACTTCATTGATGTTGTGCTCTCGGATCGGCTGCGCCCAGACTCCTCATCTTCTTTGGTAGAATCGGCATTCTTCATAGGCGAAGGGGAGCGAGAAGGTCTCCATGAGCGTTTGGCGAAGTTGACAAAAGACTCAGATTTCGTCAGGGGCTTGTCTGTTGGTTTCAGATTTCCAATCGATCCATCGCCAAATTTCTTGTCTCCTGCCGATGTTGTCGGTCGAGGAGGGTCTTCGCGAAGGTTGTGAAGATCCGACGTGCTCTTAGAGCTTTGGAGCCAGCCTCGAGTGTCGATGAGCGAGCTTGTTCTTTTTCTGGCGTGTCTGAATCGCGAGATTTCTTCAGGCGCCTCTTTTGTTTCAATGATTGTAGGTGGTGGTGGCGCTTTCGTCTCAGCCTGTTGCTCCTCGGGCTGGAAAACGGTCGTATCAAGGCTGGTATCGAGATCGAAATCGACATTGAAGGTGGGAAGGTCAAAGTTGGGTAATGATTTGGAATCGGGAATCTTCTCGCGCTGCGGTGTCGGCGTCGTTGATGTTGATGTTGAGGAAGAAGGTTTTTCGAGAGAAGATAGTGAGAGAAGCCCCAGGTCTGGGCTGGATTGAGACCTGGAGAAGGGAGAGGAGGATTCGACGGCCGGAGCCATTATCATGGTAGGACCACTCATCTCATGACAGAACGGTTGAGTACCAGGTAGGCTTCAACGAGAGAAGCGTCCCGCAGGTTGATGCTTCTCTTGCTGGAAAGCCGACCGTATAAGAAGAATTAACAAAGCAAATAAATGTATCTCAATTCACCATTATTCGATGCTTCTCTGTCCGGCAGAGGTATGAGTATATGTCGGGGGGGACTGCAATTGGATGTGAAAGATTCGAAGTGGTTTGAAAGAAAGAAAGAAAGACGAGGCTTCTCAGGGTTTCGATTCAATAGGCAGAATACAACTGAACTGCAGTGCAGCGCAGCGCAGTGCAGGCCTAGCCTGGTATAAAGTGTGGACTCGAGAGTACCTTTCTCTCACTAGTGCGACCTGCAGCTGCAACCTGCAACCTCCACATACAGGATCGCCGCGGACTAGCCGGGGGTGTAGCGGCAAGATGGAGGAGGTGATTGACAGGGAACCCGTAGGGAGGCCGAAGTATCCGTCCAGCTGGCGTTGTACCAGGCTGTACTGTAGGTACTGGAGGAGCAGTCAGGTCAATACATCCATACAAGGAGAGCCCCCAAAACGAAATGAGGCTATGCCCAGAAGGGGCTGCGGGCTGTTTGTCTTGTCAGAATGGGGCGACGCACGGATTAAGAGATGGAATAATTAGATATTGGGTTCCTTTCCTGGTCCTGGTCTGTGTTGTTTCTAGAGAGAAAGGAACCCAAGACTCCATGTAAGAAAGTCAGGACAGGGTGGAAGCATTGGCGTGGTGGAGCGCTGTAATTGATTGCAGCTTCAGCAGATGAACCGCTGTCAATACTCCGTACTATACCTAAATTTAATTACCTATGAGCGAGGCGGGATCCATCCAATTTCGATCAACGCCTTTGAAATGAACCAGAACGTCATTGACAAGACGTCAAGTCTGAGCACTTCTTGTGACATTCTTTCGGGAAGTCGCTTATTGTTTAGTTCAGCAGCTAGAACAATAATTGATTGATTGAACCACACAAGATCATGATCGCACAAACTTACATATTCCCCGGTGAAACATTAGACAACAAGAGGGGATGCGCCCGCTGTTGCATTACATTACATTGCATTGCATTGCATTGAATCTTGTGTTGTGTATCGTACGGATAGAAACCTCGAGATGCTTAGCAGTACATACACTTGAAAATCAAGGCACACTCCTGGTAGGAAGAAAGCAACCTAGTGCACGACCTTCATGTCGACGAGATACTATTCGTTAAAGGCCACGGCACTCTTCTTCTCCAGGGGTCGAAGCCTGGCGGTACAAGGAGCTGAAGAGGCACAGATTACTGAAAGATTGGACGGAGCCGAATGCAACACCCATGGAAAGTCATCACATTATTGCGCGCTATCTCTTAACGGTATTGACAACGAAGCAGAGTGAGACGCAGTGAGACATTCATTCTTCTTGATCAAGGTTTTGTTCCGATCTGTGCCATGATTTTCGTCTGACACTGATTCTGATATTTCAGAAACCTTAGTAGCTATAGGTAGCTAACCTTATATGTATCTGACAGTGCATAGATGGTGATGTGTATATCGAAGCGAAGCTTTGGTGGCGGTGGACGAGGCGCAGAGTACATTTGACTGTCCTCTGCTCATGTACTCTGAATTCATTCATTACGAATAAACACCGACAAAATTCGGAGGATATTAGCCGGCTGTTCAAGCATAGAATAACCTTGTTATAGCGAAAAGAAGCGCGAGTATCATGGTATTTCTCACCCCAAACCTATGAAACAAGTGTTTCGGAAACCTCAACTTCCAAGTTTTTTCCCAGTGACATTGCAAATACATTCAAGCTTTCTCTTGTACACCACCAAAAGAGCGATAAAGTTGGATCGTCGATTGTATATCTATAGCACTATAAGCCCCCTGACTCTTAGCTCCGAGGATCGAGACGGTTCTCGTCTGGTTGGCTAATCATGAAGCAACTCGGCCTTGTTAGATGGAGATCATGAGTTTGGTCCATGGTTAGGTGACCCATTAAGAGACATGCAAGTCACTTTGAGTGATAATAGGAAGAGGATGAAACAATAACATGTGCATACCAGAGTAGTCTTAGTCTATGACTATGTCTTTGTTATTCTGACATACATATTCCATGTCTCAATTAATTCGTTCAACCACCCGGTTGCCTGTCCGGCTGAGATTTCGTTAGTGGATTCAACGGACCAGAGCAAAAGCCCAGTCCAGGCCCATGACAACCGCTGGTGGATCTTGCCGTTGAGGCTGACTCTTGTCGTCTCTAGTCTTATTCTGACTGGATGTGATGGGCGTAGCAACAGGGGCTTCATCTCTACGGTTGAAGAAGATCTACGGGACGGGCTGACGGTTTAACGGGTACATACCTGATCGGTATGTACAGTTGATAAGCCAAGAACCTATTGACATTGTGTTACCCGGGCTTGACAACAGACGAAATGTACTAATTTTCATATGATTGGAAATCGACGATTGTTGGCTCAACATAGAGTACGGTTCATTCTAAAGTGGAATTATTTAATGGAGTAGTCCGAGATTGAGGGCCGATAGAGTCACTGCACACTGCGAAAAAGGTAACGAGCGAAACATGGGCCAAAAACTTACCCCCTAAACTAGTTGGAACGTAGCTGATAAGGAGGAAGAAAAAAAGAAAACGAGGTAATTTTTTAGCTGATTCGATTTTATCCTATTAACTCTGACTGGAAAAGGCTCGGGTCGTTCTAAATTGTGCATGGAGCCGGCCCTCACTAAGTTAAAAAACTAGAGCCGCCGTTGAGAGTCGGCTGCGAAGCCAATCGCTGGGCCATCGTCATGCCGTGCTGTAGCTGAAGTTCTGTACCCGCCCGACCAAAAAAAGGGACCTAGAAGCGTAGCTTTTTCTCCGTGGCCGGACATACCAAATTCTTTTTTTTTTTTTTTTACCGCTCATTGGATTGTTTTGGTTTTTGTAAACAAGTAACTTACTCATGCAACTGCAATACAGCAATTACTGCGCTGGTATCTGTATCTAGAACACAGAAGCAAGTGGCAGTTGATTGGATAACATGTCATAAAGTACATGAAGGTACTCTGCTCTGTACCTTAGTACCTGACAGGATCCGGAAAGCTCAGACTCCGAGAAAGGGGTCCTTTGAGTGATGGCCTACCTATGGATGGGATGGGATGGGATGG
>JABKKP010000411.1:0-14050 GCA_013624355.1 Fusarium caatingaense
AAATCTGCGGTTTTACTATCAAGAGCATTGAGACAAGGGTTAACCTTCTTAAGCACAGCGTCAACGACTCTATCGACAAGTGCTTGGTCTTCCATGATGCCGGACAGAATTTAAAGGAGGAGTGCTCTCGAAAGTTAGCTGTCGTAGAGAACCAGAAGGATTAAGGAGTTCCAAAGATTTTGTTTGGAATCTCGAGAGTACTGTTGTATGAAATGTAGAAAGGGGAAACGAGAACAGGGGACATGGAAGGATTTATAGGAATTGGCTCGATAGTAACCTGAAGCCTTTAGATTGTTTGGGGGCTTTCTCGAACTTTCTTCCTGTCTATGTGGTCACAGAGGCATATTGTGAGTGACCTGTTCGTTAGCCTAAGGTTGTCATAAGAATCGGCCTCCGAGAGCATAAGAGATGAAATAATCTGATCACCTTATGCTCTCTTAGGTTAGCATTTAGGCTACTTTATTTCTATAGCCTAAGTCTTAGAGCACAATTCTTCTGACACCTACCTGGGTAGGAGTAGTAGCAAAAGCAACTTGAGAGGTGGCTGCGAGAGTCGGACGATGTTGGGTTAAAGTTCCGCCTCTATGACAAATGGATTATGAACATACATTTCTTTGAACCCAAGGTTTTTAGAATCACCTATCAGAAAGCTTTCTAGGTAGTTTGAGACTTAGATGGAAAGGTTATCGAGTTATCTTAGGGACGAAATAACTCATTTACTTTATGTCAGATTAGACTAGTATTTAGGCTATCCTTTTTGTTTTTTGTTTTTAGGTGTCCTAAGAATTAGACAACAATCTCTTCAGATTTTGCTCAACCTAGTCTAGGCCAGGCGAAGCTCACCGAATTTTTGTTTAATATCCTCCAATAGCCAGTGGATCGGAATAACATAAGTAACATCGCAGGTCTCGCGCGTACCCTCCAAGCCACTCGTAATCATGCCTCCAATCTGACCGTACAAGTTGAAGACGCACGAGCCAGAGTCGCCTGGGTCAGAAAACCAGGTGTGTACGGAGGATTTGCTGACATCTTAGTACTGTAGCAAATCCAGTATTGAAATCGGTGGAATCCTTCTTGACTGAGATGAACATTGTAACGGGTTTATTCTCTTCGTATCCTAGTTGCAAGATGTCGATGGCGACCCATTCGGTGCCTTCTAAGCACTCAATAACTTGTTTTCGGAAAGGCCCTGACTTATTGTTCTACAGGTCTTTGATGGCATGCTCTCTGACGACATCGAGTGACTTGTATACGCCATGACAATCTTCATACATCATCCACGGGTTAGTCGTTGTGCGTGCGATAAGAACTGGGCGGCTGGGTAGACGAAAGTAATAGCAAAACTTCTCATCCTCGCTTGGAGGGATCATATTGACGGTGCTTTCCATAAGAGACGAAATCTTTTGGTCACCTTATGATAGCTTAGACCAGTCGTTAGGATATCTTATCTTGGCACCCTAACCTTTAGATGTGATAAGAGAAAGAGTCGTGGGGGCTTTTTTTGGTGGGACAGAGACTTCTTTATATAGGTAGGTACCCCAAGAAACTGAAAGTTTGTTGAAAAACCATCTTGTAAACTTTTTCTATTGTTGACAAAGTCTTAAGTGGCTTGATTTGTGAGATGTCGGAGAGGCAAATGGGAAGTGTGTTTCTCAGTAACTCGAGGGGAGTTGCGAACTTTGATGCATCGAGTTCAATAAGGGCCCAATCTTATAACCCCTGGGTAATCTCTGGGTGAGATTGGCGTTGTTATGCATTTTGAAAGAACAGGAAGAAGTCGTAATATGTCAGGGGTTGGTCAGGGAAGGTTAATTCTATTGTTGATTCTGAATTTAACGTGCAACTGATGAGCGTAGTCCTGCTTCTTCCGCAGATATTGAATCACATGCTTTTTGACGACTTCTAGTCTTTTGCGAACTAGAAACCGACCTGTTGCTTGATCTATGGCTCGATACTTTTACGAGTGACCACAGTCGGAGGGTATCGTAGTTCAATGAGTGCAAGACGATTGGAATCTGTCAAGTATTGGAAGAATCAGCTATTGGAAGCATACGAGATGAAAGAATTTGGTTACATTATGCTAGCTTAGACCATCCCTTAGGATAATTTATTTTATTTTGGTCTAACGCAACAGGCAGCCGTCAACACTGCACTGCCAGCTGCAAACACCTCGCACTGCAGGCGATGCAAACTCATAAGGGCAATTTAATCAAATGCCCTAGGTACCCTTCGCACTAGTTATTGGAAATTCAATCTTCCAAGAAATTCTCGGGATACCCTCCACATCACCACTGCCAAATCCCCCTGAACTTGGCCTAGGATGCCCATTCCGTACCGAACGCTGTAAGTTTATGCGCCCATATATGTCAAACACAATCATACTGAAGCTTAAGAAAGGTCGTGATGGCCTCGGAATTCTAGTCGGCACGGCTGGGAGAGCCCCGGAGGACCTGTAAGAGAAGACTGCAGATTCATGACTCGGCCCCGAGGTCCTCATTCCCTCGACACATCAGTTCAAGTGTATGCCTCTGAACTCGACTAAGCGTTTACACGACTCAACTTTTAAGTTCATGGCCTCCGCCTTGGAAATGATAATGTTGGACACCTCGCCCGAGGTCGTGAGGTATATCATTGAGATGATCTGGGTCCACCGTACCAATCAAGTCGAGGTCGTCGACGTCAATCCCGCGGCAGCCGTTGCCAACTTTTGCGATGGCGCTGTTGTCAGAGCGGAATCAGCTCTCCTACTTACAACCAATGCTACTCGCGTTGGCGTAATGGTTTCCCCATATGACCTCCAGGAGCTGAGAACCAGCAGCGTTGAAGGTCGTGAGCTTGCAAAGCTCTCCAATATTGCAACACAGTTGAGGGCTGATAACCCTGTTACAATGACTATGTTATTGGCTCCAACTTACCGCGACCATGCAATGGCACTTCGAGACATCAGCAACAGGGCACACATTATGGCAGCCTATTCCGAGAAATCACATCTATTCTCTCAGGCAGTCAATTCCAGCCCTGATGCCGGTTCTGATAACGCATCTGACCACATGTTTCGAGGTCATTGCTCAGTATGTCGAACAATTTGACGAAAGTAAGCTTGTCGAGGTTACCATCAAGGTGGCTATCTCCCAAAAGACCTTGAAGGCGCAATCCTTTGCCTTGAACGCACTCAAGCATCCTCCCAATGCCACGCCTCCTCCCAGTGTCAAGCCTTATCTTCCAGGATTTCGGAGTCAGCAAGTGTATCGCTACACTTTGCGATTCGACTCAGCTGAGGCGCTGCTACCTGAGGTTGATCTCGTCTCCGAGTTCAAAGGTATTGAGAACGTCATCGGCAACAAAGCCGCCCCTGAATTTATTCAGAAGGTCTATGACAATCTACCAGAGCCTATGCAGAAATGTCTTACTGGCACGCATGATGCAAGAGCTAGAAATCACTTCATTTCAGGCGTTGCAGGATCCGGCAAGTCCTTTGATGGAATCACTGATGCTTTTTGTTATCGTCGGGAGTGGCCTTGAAAGGCCGCACAAGCTCAAGGTGCTTTACATCATGAACAGCAATGTTGGTATCGAGACGATCTGCCAGCGCCTTACTCGAACCCTCCGCGATTGGGGATTTACGGATGAGCAACTGAACGAGGTGCTCAACATCGTGCGACTTTACCCACTCGAAGGCCAAGTACGCTCCGCCGTCACGGAAGCTCAGCGCCAAGACCAACCACAAGATGACGTTGAGACAGCCGACCTGGCAGACGAAGTCGTTACGTCTGAGGTCATTCGAAGCCTGTGCAAGAATGTCTTTGACGCCAAAGAAGCTCTTGTCAAGTCCAAGAATGCCAATCGAGACAAGTCTCTTCACGAAATTGCACTCCGTCCCTAGCACAAAACCAGAACCCAGAGCAGTACTGCGAACTGAAGAAGTTGTTGGCTTCCGTTGCAGATGACACGAGGAGGAGGACCCTCAGATTATTAGGAAAACTGGCCCCTAAAATCATAAGAGACGAAATAATTCGGTTACTTTATGTTTCCTTAGACTAGCACTTAGGCTACTTATGACAATAACATAAATGTAGAGGGCATTTCTTCTATTACCTTTATCAATAGAGTCGTTAACGCCGTGCTTAAGAAAATTAATCCTTATCTTGATGCTCTTGATAGTAAAACCGNNGAAGCCGAGATTAGGTATTTCAAGGCCTTGATGAGCACCGTTTAAAACAAGCTGTACAATGCAGAAGGCAGGTTGTTACTGTAGAAAGGCAAACTGGCACAAAACGAAACTCGACTCCGCGGGACTCCAAACACTCTACCATTCGGTAATCGGGACCCCCGATCCTACGCAAAAGATCGGCCATCACCTGAAACTCCCCTGCGGTGGCGATAATTGGTGTAGTCGACGAGAATCTCTTTGTATATAAAGTAAGGGTTGACCTCAACCGTACCGGATCGGAGCCGCAATTGTCACCGCAACAGCTTTTAACACTCACAGCTCAGTCATACAACATCTCCACTATCAACATAGAAGAAAGGGCTCTCCAAAAGTACATATCAAGAGGCAGAGAGGAAGGCAAAGGAAGAAACACTATTCTTAGGCTGAGGCGTTACCTTTCTCAAGTCCGCAGCCAGTATAGTGCCTTGTGTTCACATTCTGCCTACTTCTATCTCGCACCTATACTTATATTTACACTGCCAGGGTATCACTCATCAGCCCAGTTGTTACGCTCCACAACCGATGACGGTACAACCCTAGGACCAGACTCGTCTCCTCTCATACTTCCATAGCCCTGCGATTCTCTCTCTGGCCGCTCAGGCGCTACCTCTTCTTCCTCAACAACATCTCTTTCCCGGTCAATCAACAGTGGTCGACGGGTTTGGCTTCTCTCTCCAGAGCGGCTGAAGCCCCAAGTACTGCGCCAGTTACTACCGTCTTTGGAAAGCAAGAGGCCTAGTATCTGTGCCTTAGTTAGTATTTAGCCGTACATGATAAAACTAGCCGTTTACATACCTGAACCAGCCCAACGCCCACAACCACAGCGAGATCTAATAGCGCCATAGTCTGCAAAGCTCCCTGCCAAGGTTCACGACAAGCCGTTCTCCGTCCGTAAGTTTCAGCACAGTTGCTCGGTGCTGTGCCAGGGAACGGATAGGCCCGGTCACGAACAGAGTTCAATCCACAGCAATCAAAGGCATCTTGAATTTTGCGTATACTGCCTGCATCATGAGCTCGAAACATGCCCATCCATTGTTTATCCAACATGCAGCTCGTTACGCTTGACGGTAAGGCGCGCTCGAGGAGTAGTGTTGCGAGGATGGTGGCAATGAGAGCCTGTAGGACTTGGACCACTAGAGGACCAAGTTGGGCGATACCGTTTGGCGAGGACTTTGTGTTACGGCGGAAAGTAGGATAACATGCTGTGTTGAGAAAGCCGACGATAGGAAGGATGATCGTGATAATAGAGACGGCTGGGGAGATGGCGAGAGAAAGGTTTGAGCTGCGAACGTGGACGACACTAACAACGTCAGCAGTATTCAAAGGTATGGGATCCAAGATCACTGACACCGCGATAATCAAAAGCACAAGGCTGAGCTATGAAATTGATTAGTCCAGAAGTGAGGTTGTAGCTTCAGGAAGATCTCTCACTATCAAGTACAGCACCGTTGGGTGGATCATCGTGCAGAATTGTGTGTATCTTAGCAAAGCGAGATGTGGAAGGAAAATGACGGAGAGGATAACGGGGGATGAGATTATACTCGTTGGAGTATCCTTTGTTTGGCAGTTTTGTTAATGACGCGTACCCTGCCTGGTCTGATGCGGGAGGCCGACCATGGGGGCCTGATTCTAGCACGATATGGTTACAATAACTGCAAAGTGTACGACTTTCACAAAGATAAGTCGAACCCAACATATCTGCAAAGTGACTAAATTGATTGCTATCTATTGTATAGCATTGGAATGTATGTAGTCGGGACCTGGGTTGAGCTTACACCTACCTGCACTCAATATGACCCTCCAGCTTCCAGTAATAGTGAAATCATATTTTCCTTCTCCTTATAATAATACAACTCTTCAGAATCACCTGCTAACCTAGCCGGGGAGTTTCCCTCGGAATCCTCGGCCGCAGGATCAGCTCCACGCTTAAGCAAAGCTCTTACAACATCAGTTGCGCCATGAAGGGCAGCAACATGTAATGGCATGAGGCCAGATCGGATAACCTTACCATATAACTTAGGGTCTTGAAGGTGGTGCAGTTGTAAACAGCCATATGAGATGCCTCGTTTGCTGCGGGCCTCCCTTGACTGATCGTGTTCATCCAAGGCAAACGACGCTCGGCTATCAAGCGGTACACCACTCGATAGAAGTTCCCCAACGAAGTTTTCTGACTCACCGGGTTTTCCAAGATATGGATTCATAGCGAGACAATGTAATGCTGTCCAGCCATCGTGCGTGACCACAGTTGGGTTGGCGCCGCGGACGAGAAGCAGCCGAGCTGCCTCCAACTTACTGGACCTTGTCATCGCGGGAATAGGCGCCAATGCGTTCAGAAGCGGGGTCCATCCCCTGAAAGAAGTCTCATCAACATGAATACCAACCTCATCGGATAGAATATATTCCATGACATCGATTTGCGCCCCTCCGGATGCAAAATGGAGCAACGACTCACCTCGGTGATTCCGCAATCTTAGAGCGGTCCTTCTTTCCAACTCAGTGGGCAAGGTCGAGAGCATGTGTTGCAAAACATCCAAGTCAGATGTAGCAGCTGCAAAGTGTAGAGGAGTGTTTCCAAAGACATCTTGCCGAATAACTGAAGCGTTGAAGCGGAAAAGTAGTTTGTAAGGCCCCCCTCTGCAGCCACGCCGACTCCGCCCAAACATTATCCTTCCTTGTGCTGCAATTGCCACATGATGTAGCAAAGTTTGTCCTTGGGCATTGATGGATACGTTTGGGTCTGTTCCATTTTCGAGCATCGCCTCCAGACAGTTGTGAAGATGCTCATAAGCAACAGTGTGCACAAGAAGTGGTTGGTTACGAATCATAGAATGATAAATGAAGGCTTTACTATTGCAAGGATCGGCCCCGGCGTCCATCAGTAGCTTGATCGTCTGTGACTGTGCAGCACGGTCAAGACCCGTTTGTGTCTTCTGAACTGGCACTTGACCCAATGCCGAATTGAGGCTCTCTTGGACGAAAGAACATCTGGAGAGAAGAAATCGGATATTCTCAATATTCCAACGCTTGGCTGCTTCGCTCAAAGCATGAGCTTCAGCCTCGAGGGACCACCTCTCACGACCCCATTCTAGAAGGGCGTCAACTGTAGAAGGCTGACTGTATCCCGCTGCCTCGACCAAACAGCTCTCTATACCTACCGTTTCGAAGTCGACATGCTGCCAGAGTTTCCAGAGGAGATCCACATTGCCCAAGCGGGCAGCGACCCCAATGGCGGTCGTGTAGTATTCTCTGTAGACGTGGTCGGGCATAAGAGCAGGAAGAGCACCAGCCTTCAGAAGCATATCCACAGCATCTCCATTGCCAAGGTAAATAGCAATATGCAACGGTGTTCCCCATTGATTATCGGATTCATTGATGACATCAGGCGTGGCTTTGTCCAGCAGATATTGAAGCGTACCGAGATTACCAATAGCAACACAGAAGTGTAAAGGCCACGAGGCATAATGCTTGTCCTTGAAAATCTCGGATACAGTGAGGGTTGGAGCGGACATACTTGCAAATTGAAGCGAATAACTTACAGCGAGGGCAGTTGGATAGTGGAAGTTGGTAGAGTGAGGTCAGTTGGTTGGTGGTGAACCACCAGGTTGTACAGATAGAAGTTGGATGACTAAGAATTCTAGGCAACCAGGTACCTGGGTGGGTTAAAGAAAAAGCAAGACTTAGCTAAGGGTATCATAAAATTCAGGATAGTTTACCCTGAGCTTAGTGCCTAAGTAGGTCTAAGTTATTTTGTCAGTAAACTTCTGTATCTTGGTTATTTTCGGACCGCCTAGCATCCAACAACGGGGGCGTTTCTAAGATCTGACATAGGTAGATGTTAAAGTTAAAGAATTAGCGGTATCCGTAGTAGTGATCGATAAAGGCTGTATTGATTGGACACCTGCTTTACTTAGTCGTTATTTAATCCAATATTATCTTTATGTCTATTCTGGCAAGTATCAAGTTGGTCGATCTTCACATGAAAAACATGGGTCCACTTTGGACGGCTTCCGAGGATTCATTCTACCTCACTAATATTCCTCCCCTATCACCATCACCAACATCCACCTTCACCTCTACACAGTCAAGAGATTGAACCACTCGACTCCAAAGATGGCCTCCCAAGATGATGCTCGCAGAAATCGTATTGTCTCACACATGAACAAGGATCACACCAGAGAAATCTCCTACTATCTCCGTCACTATGCCCGCCTTTCTGCCTCGGTTGCTTCTGACCCAGTCCTAACGGATATCGATCTCAATGGCATGACCATCAAGTCCAACGATGGAAAGGAGCACATCGTTCCCTTCACGCCTCCCCTCGCCAGCTGGGCAGAGGTCAAAGAGCGCATCATCGAAATGGCCAACACCGCCCGCGAGGCACTGGGTCTTAGCGACGTCATCATCACGGCCTACACACCACCAGAAGGCTTCGGAGTTGTCGTTACAGGCTCTGTTCTCTTTTATTTCTTCTGCGCGGCTTCATTGCCGTGGATCCAACCTGGTTCGCGCCCCTGGGAGCTTTTGAACGAGAGCTTTCCTGGTGGAGCCACATTCTTCCACTGGCTGGTCAAGGCTATCTTCTACCCTGTGATTGGAATCCACGTTGTTGAGTGTTTCTTCTTCGACAGAAAGTTGCAGAGACATGGGGTCGAGAGACTTTCCGGGCAGTGGTGGCTTTGGATCGTCAACTGCTTTTTTGAGGGATTCCCAGCTTTCAAGCGCGTGGACGGCATTGTGGCTCGAAAGCAGGAGAAGAGCGGAAAGGCGCAGTGATGGATCTCTTTGGCATGAAATGAGGGTCGGTCAATCTGAGGAGGAAACCTGACGAGTCTTAGAACTGAGAACTCATGATGAGCAGTTGCCCATCGATGCTTTTCTGCCATGCCTGCGAGTCAACTCATAAAATCGAGAAGACACGACGGCAAAGAAACCCACTATATGCTGCGGTGATGGGAGAAAATTCACTTGTTCTCCCATCGGTTCACACAAATGCATAGATCAGATCTAACGATATATATACCCATCCCATTGCAAAATCACGATCAAGTCAATAACTTTGTCCATTCGTACCATTACCGATTGATTCTACGGGCCGGTTTACTTATCTACAAACAAACCAGGCTCCCAGTGAGATAACGTGTGTCACTCGCCTCACCCACTAATGCATCATTCGCAGGTACCTTAACCGGGTCGAACCGGTTCGTTTCTGACACAACATGATTTATCTGCATGACTCTGTTGATAGTCGCATCGAAAACGCGGGGGTCGCGTCTTGAGCAGCCACTCAATGGGTTGGTGATGTTGTTTGCGAACCATTATGCCGTCGCCTTGTCTGCCGCAGCAAGCTGATAGGCGTGGGAGAGGCCCAAAGAGGCATCGTCTTGTTTACAGTCAACACCAAAATGAGGCCTTCAATTTGTGAGATCGGGTTGATGCATTGACAGGCAAGTCATACATGGCATACATTGTCTGTTTAGCTTCGTTACTTACGTGCATATCTAATAGGTCTAGAGGGTCCTGTCCACTTGTACCTGCGATGTCGCCCTCTCTGACCAGTAATGACGCTTCGCGATTACACCCATTCAGTATCAATTCAGTACACAGCCGAGTCCTACCATTATTCGATCGTCATGAGGCAATCGTCCTCGGATTTGCGGAGTTCGCAATTGCGAGACCAGAGATGACAAGTGCTACCTTGTGAGGCTCTTTCCAACTATTTAAGCAATATAATTTCGCGAATTATTGACTTTCGATTGTTGCTATTTCTTCCTCTTTCAACTCTCTATCTTCATTGCAATTGATTCTTACCACCCTCACACACATCATTGCAGCTGTCTACACCAAGACAAATATGCAATTGAACAAGCTTACTAGCCTTTGATAATGCCCGCGGTGGTGGACAAAGCAAGACAATTCTCCTTGCAACGAAAACAAGCCTCTCTGAGAAAGGGTTACCATTTTGGAAAAAAGCATATTACAAAGCTCTATCGTCAATTCAACTTTCACTCGATCATCACCGCCCATCGTCTGGTTTACCAGGCACCGGATATGCCTCGATCCGGCTCAGAGAAGCAAGCCATTGTAACTAGAACTAAGAGATCCTCTGAATCTCCCGAACCTACTCAGAATCGGGACTCACGAACGGTATTGATTCCTTTTCGTTACAATGGACGATGACTGTTACTGACAGCCTTTTTAGAAGCAGTCAAGTGGTGGATCACGCAAGTCCCAGGTCAGGAAAGACCAGGAGAGCGGTCAGGGCCACCGAGGTTCTCCTGCCTCTGTGTGAGTTTTATCAAGCTTATATGAAGCGGAACTTGGTAACTAATATCAGCACAGAAGCGGTCAAGTCAACCTATCCGCTCCCAGTCGCCGCCTCAAGGTTGCAGAAGACTGCACCAATCTCATCAACGTGCCTTTACCCGTAACCGGTGTAAGGCAAGCCGCCGATCTCAGAGAAGCAGACGTCGAGCCTACGAACCCGTCGGCGGCCTACTTGAAGTACTGTATCGGCAGAGAAGTTAAACGACGCAAGCAAGCCATCGTCGATCGTTTGATGGCCGTAATCACAGAATGCGTTGAACAAAGACTGGAAGCGCTCGAGGAAGGGTGCGATCAAACTTCCGGATCGCAGTCTTCCTCGCGCGCTGCTCAGGCAGGGAAGCCGATATCTCGTTCGGCCGGTCAGAAGAGGCCAAAGGGTCAAAGCAGTCGAGATGAAAGCGAGAACGATGAAGAAGGTGAAGATGATTCTAGGAGGAAGCGGGACAGCAAGCGGACGAAAACCACGAAAGATGATACTCGTCCTCGATTTGCTTGCCCTTATCACCAGCATAACCCTGCGAAATTTAGAACTGAGAGAACCTGCTGTGGCCCAGGATGGACTGAGCTTTCACGCTTGAAGTAAGTCCTGACTAAAACTCCGTTTATACGTCTTACTGACCTCTACAGGGAGCATCTGGAGCGCAGGCATAGTCTGCCCCCTCATCAGTGTCTCAGGTGCTTGGAACGCTTTGGTAAAGCCGATGATTTGAAGCAACATCAACGGACAAAAACGCCGTGTCCAGTGAAAGAACCAGAAAGTTTTAAACGAAACCTTTCCGACAGATACGACGAGGAACAAGCAGAGAAGCTGAAGGGGCGGCCAAGGTTGGCACCAACCACAAAATGGAAGGAGTGGTATGGCATCCTGTTCAATGTCAAGCCTGATTCTCCTGACATCCCCTCACCCTGTAAGTTATACAAGATTCCCTCGTCGATTTGCAATCTAAGTGAACATCGGCTAAATGATTGATGAAGACTATGATACTTCTGTTTCGAGCGCCAAATCCCCAAGCGTCAATCTCGATGAGGTTGAGCGTCTGCGCAAACACTGGGTTAAAGCGAAGCCAGTAGTTCGCCGGCAAATCGCCGAGACTGTATCAAACGCCTTCGATAATTGCGCACCTCAGATAAAGATCAACGTGGTAGAACGCCTGCAGAAGGAGTTACCTCGTATCATGGCAGGGTTGCTCCCTTATCCAGATCTCGACTCTGAGGAAACCTCCAATGCAGCCGATACTCTTGGCTTTTTCGATTGTCTTGATTCTTTCGGCTCGGACATCTACGATGGGGAAGCTTTCGACTTCTACGAAATTGATCACGGAGTCGGTATCCAGGATCCACTTCCCCCGGAATTCTCAGAGTATTCAGATTCCTCCACAGATACTTACCAAGCTGGCGGAAGCTCGGCCACTTCTGTTGGAGACGATGCTTCATACCAACAGTTTGACACCAAGTTTATGGTGGTGCCGCAAAATCTTGACTTCAATGTGCCCGGCAATTGCTTCTACTAATACTTTAAACGCCTTCGATTACGTTCAATTCTCACCTGGGCTAGGCGGGTAACAGAAGAAATGTCCTAAGACTTAGGCTACAGAAATAAAGTAGCCTAAATGATAGTCTAACTTGGCATAAGGTGACCAAATTATTTCATATCTTAGGCTTTTGGCGGGCAATTCTTCTAATACCCTGCGGCTGGGATCGTTTTGTTTATGCGTGTTCTATCCCTTAGCCTTTCTACGCAGCATTTCTGTCACTACTTACCTTTCGTTATTCTCACCTGTCTTATTCTACACACATACGATTCTTTTTGTACTCTGATCAAATGTTACCAATCTAATGATTTTGCTTATCCCTTCTGCCATGTTGTCCCGTTGGCTGACTTGGTCATGTACGTTGTCTGGCTATGTACGAATGGTATTTCTCAACTTTATAATGATAGCTTCGGTAGCGCCCCTTTTGATACGGTCTCGCTTGTTAAATACATATTGAGCTTTTAAGAGTAGTTACACTCTCCATCCCTGCGGCAGCAGGCGGGAGGTTTCCAAGTCCTAACTGTGTTCCAATACTGGATATAATAGATTACAATCGATTTAGTCACTTGACGCTGAGATTTGCACACACGGTGATGAGCTCAAAATAACCGAGATATATTAACTTTAACTATCCTCCCAAGTATATCGTACCGGCCGATGATCTGAAGGGGGAGTTCCCAGGTAGGTCAGCAGGCTATTGTCGATGTATCAATGTCGTTGAGACTTGAAAGGGGCACGAGGAGCTGATACAACATTGTCTCGCGTGAGGCGCCTCCCAACTTCCATAAGAGCCTCGCCTGCTGATATGACGCGATCTCTAGCGAATACACATGTGAGGAGGCCCCGGGGCTCTAGGGTATTGATGTCTGGGTCGTCTTGGCTGCCGCGTCGAGCCCAAGCCCTGATTGCACGGCGAGCCCGAGCAACGATGATGCCGCTGTTGTGATGACCTACGCGCTGCAGCTCGTGACGGTCGCATGCGACGATGGCTTGGTAGCGGATGTCTGCTCGCTTAGCACCTGGCGTGAAAGAGATCATATCGTAAGGGACCCCAATAACCGTTCCGGTCTTTCCAAGTGCAAACAACCCCATCCATGTCGTTGTTAAAAGTAACACCGTAGAAGACAGGCTCACCAGCAATGCGTGCTAGATTGTGGGCCGGATGGGCTGTCAAAGCCTGCACCTTACTGAGAGGAGCATTAACTTCAAGTGTTCCAACCATGATGCTTGTTTGAAAAGTCGAACAGTCCAGAGAGCTGGGTCCAGAGGGGTGATGCCCCTCTGAGGACCAACCCTGAAAAATTTTGTTAAGGTAGTTGCGAAAGTCCTCGATAGTAGCAAGAATGTTGGGGTCTGTAGCCTTGGTACATCGGCGAAGCCACTCGCCCAGTTTTTGCTTTTCTTCAGTAACAAGCTGGTCATGAGCTACATCAGTAAAGCGTGCAATAACAGCCCGAGTGAGAGTTTCGGAGCCATCATCGCGTTCACGACGGCGTTGGTCATATCCACGGTGGTCTCGTGGTTCAAGGGAATGAGGGGATCGAGAACGATTATCAGTGCGGTCGATGCTTTCATGATGGTCTCGTAATCTGCGTACTCAAGAAGGCTAAGAAGGTTCATCGGTAGGGTCACTTTCATGTCTGAGTGGTTCAGAAAGATCGATACGACGGCCGCGATCTTGAAGAGCTTTAGTATACGTTTGGTGAATAGAATACGGGGCGTGGACTTACCAGGTTCGACAGGCGGTCTCAGGCTCAGTGAGAATTCGTTCATCTTGGGCCACCTCAAGGACAAAGAGAAGAGTTCGTAAGATGTTTTGTTTCTGTTTTGAGCGATGGGAAGGCTGTGATAGTGGTGGGAGAGAAAGACAGAACCGAGAGGGCGCTGTTTCCCGCTGCTTTTGTACCTGGAGAGATGTAGCTCGTGTCAACATTTCTGCCTGTCGAAGAAGTTTTGTCTGGCAGTGCCTTTTTTTTTTTTTTTT
>JABKKP010000412.1:0-26416 GCA_013624355.1 Fusarium caatingaense
CAGCCCAGCCCAGCCCAGATGAGACGGGATGGGAAGGTCCAGCATCCGAGAATAAGTTGAAACTTGAGCGCCAACAGAAGGACAGTTGTTTCTGCAAGTTGAGTATATTTCGCAAAACGTCAATTTTCGTGGCACTATTGTAGTGTATTTCATAAAGATAATAGGGACTTTTTGATTAGAGTTCAATTCAAGAAAGCGCCAAGTCTCGTGGATTTCATGGTGCTAATCCTATTCTATTCTGGTACTGTAACAACAGCTCAGCTGAGAAGGGACAAGACCATCAGCGGCGTTACCGTACTGTGCCAGATCAATCCATCGTTCCATTCCATCCTCCCATCTCATCCCATCCAGGTTCTATTGTTGCGGCAGGGGCAGAGGGGGAAAAAAAGATAAAACAGCCGATGCAGGCACAGAAGCATAAGGAATGGGGCATGAAGATGACTGATGCAAAGATTGCGTATACAGACTTCGGGTTATAGCATTTTTCTTCTCCTTCTCTCTCTTGAGATGGTTGGTTATATCAGACAAAAGTGCTGTTGCAGCGTTACAGCCCGTCTTCGGCAACGGGAATACGTACCCCAAAAGGCCAAGTGCTCCGGGACGACAACAGCACATCTTCATTCTCAGCGGGCAGGGGACTTGAGTCTCGAGCCTATCACAATTGCATCAACGAGGACGGCACGTTCCCAGCCAAGCTCCCAGCTAAGCGAGGACTGCAGTGGCATCGCCAAGACTCGACGTGACTGGTGCTCTAGTAGAAGGGAGGGTCCGTCTATTCTCATCTCAACCAACAGCACAACACAGCAGTGGGGGGGAGGCACGCACGATTCCGTGAGAGAAGTAACGAAAGGCATCTATTTTCTTTTCTTTTTTTCTGATCGATGTGATAAGAAGAAACCATGCTGCAAATCTTATTCTCACTGTACTGTAGGATATGATACAGTATTGATATGTATTGAGAGTGAATGCAGCTGCATAGATCCTGCGGACCGATGCGTTGATGTCATGCACAGAAGGGAGCCGAGTTGTGAAAAAGTCTCAATATCAACGTGCGCCATGTCTCATTATACGACAAGCCCGATGTTTTGACATCCAATACTGATGATACACTTTGATCGCTATGACTCTGGTGATCAGGCTGACTGACAATCTAAGATTATATCTGACATCTCTCTCACTCTTGATAGTAACCACAAGTCTCGTCTGACCTCACCTTCCCAGTCTCCATTTTCTGCGTCATGTCATCTTTCAACGAGGAAGAGCAGTGAGTACTCAGTCACTCAAGGTCGAGTCTTGTCTTTTTCGGTGTTAGCGTAAACAAAGTCTCCATACTTATGCGTTAGCGCCGAGCTAAACATGCGGGATGCAGGACCCGGTGCACGGGAACCCTCAAGGATCTCACGACGCTAGACTCTTTCCGCAGCAAAGAGCGGGGCTAAGGAAGAATGAATTAATGAACGAGTCCTCTTTCCTCACGCAGGTCGAGAGTATTGAGGCGTACTGTATGATGGGTGTATCTACACTGTATTTCGTGACTGTCAGATATTCGTATTCAACACCAAACATACATGCCTTGAGACAAGGCTCTTCTTTATCCACGCCAACACTGGACGAATAACCTTGTACTGGTAGGGTTATTCCACATTTGTGCAGCTATGCAGTGCAATGCATATGCACAAGCGCTGATGCAACAAGCTAGCCAAGCTGAGGAAAAGGAAAGGGAAAAGAAAGAAGGAAGAGAAGAGCAACAGGGATAAGCCAGCCATCCGAGCCATCACCCGTTAAAGTCTCGACACGTTGAATGACAGCGGGAAAGGTACATGGTGCGATGTGTATGCCCAACTAGGTGGACACGACACGGCCGGCATTTACGTCGCACGCACAACCTTGACCCAAATGCTTGGTCCATGTCTTCTGAATTACGACAGAGAATACCATCCTTGTTTCAAGATTACCCACCACTACCTCACCAATCTTGCCTTACCCTGCCTCGCCTACTCGCCAGCGGTACTCAACCGTACAGGGACAAGGTCGCTGTAACCGCTGAACGGTTGGCAAAGGAGTGTTTCAGTCACATTGCAACAGCCGACTGGCCCTTGAAGTTCGAAGCCAAGGTTCGGCTCATCTGTCTACCCACTCATACTTTCTGATCGCCTAACTAGATCGCTTAACAGAATACCACGTTCAGGGTCACATTTGGCCGGAGATGGGCTCCGATACAGTCAACAGAGTCATGTTCCTTGCCGAGATGGATGATTCACAAGTCATGCAATGCAAAAGTCCGTCGTATATCCGTGTCGACTGACGGCAGAGCGACAGGCAAAGGCAAAGACAACGACGTCAGTACTGTTACTGTAGCCACTATACGCTGACAGTATTCGCAGATCCGAGCATCGCCTTTCTCTGTCTCCTAATCTGAATCAAAGACAGTCAAACTGCTGTACTGTACATTACTGTATTCTATTGTACAGTTGAAGAGACAATACGGATACAGTACCGACTCCTTGGCCACGGGGCATCTTTACAGTGACTGTACAGTAGCGCTGGGACGCTATGCTACGCTGCAAAGGTCTCAGCTTAGTCTGTGCGTCTTTGTTGGTTCGGGTTATAACCTGAGTACGGATACAGTTTCCTACATTACAACATCAGATCATGCTTTTCTGTTTCTCCATCGGCCGCACAGACAAGACCAAAATCCATTTTTCAGGGTTTGGTTTAATTACGTTACAATGTGGGTTTTGGCTTTGACTCGCCCGTCCTTAACTAAGTTAATTAGGAGAATTTATCCATTTTACATCTGATCCGGGGAGCGGCCCGAGCGGGACGAATAGATACATCCATACGTACAGCAATGCCTGGGATCCATCATTACTGACAACTCTTCTGCAGGTTGTTATTTCTAGAAAATCTGTGGGTTATCATACAGAAAGTGGAATTATCTGCTACTGTGCCTCTCGTACCGTCACTCTCAACGCCCGCAAAGTCTCAGCTGGTCGGCCACTGAGAGTCTGTGATGCACGTTTGGCTTGATCTGCTGTACGCCACCAACAACAGCATCAGCAGGAGTATGGCTCTCCCAGCCTTCTTCTTTTGAATACACGATAGCACTGTATCTCTGTATCTATACAGTACCGTTGGGATATCCGAAAATACGGATCACCGCATTTGGTTGGGTACCTTTACATTTTACATGTACCTGGAAATGTCAACCGTACAGTAGAGAAATACTACGATCCGCATTCCAGTCATAAACTTTGGCTGAACCAAGTATCAGGTCATCTCCCTGGTTATCGTCGATCAGAGATAGCCTTTACGATTGACATGTTTCTGAAACAGACGTTGAATTATCAGTATGGCACACTGCATAGCAGAAACCAACAGGCTGTCCACCGTTGCGGTATACATACCGTAGGCATGGATATCCCTTCGAGGCTGAGCTGCAAGTCCGGTATCTTGTTGCAGTAGGCTATTCCAATAAACACTGCCGATGTGTTGGTTGGTTGGTTGATTGTCTCAAACATGGCGCGGCACGACACGACGCCATGCGGGCTGACCTCTCGATCGGATTTTCGCCCTCCCTCTTTTCTCCCTTCCCATCTCCTCTCTTTGTTTGTTGAAAGAGGCGAACCCAGGACCAAGGCTCAAGAGCCCAAGCCAAATGCACTGTCTACTGTAGAGGATGCACACAGACCAACTCTTGTCTTCACGTCTGCTTCTTACTCCTGGTCTTGTTATGTAACTGACAGCAGGTACACAAGCTCGTCTACGACTTCCCATTACACGCCACAGTCCAATTCTGTGAGACTTGCTTCACAGTACAGTACAGCACTGCTTTGCTTTACCCCTCTTGTGAGAGACACCAAGCGGCTCTTGCTTCTACTGTGTCACGTTAAACTTGGGCTGTCTTGGGTGATGTCTCGCCTGTCATCGAGTAGATTCCCAAGGGAGACAAGAGAGGAGTCAACCCAACCCACGTTCGAACGGCTGTGCTATGCGGCCGTTGACAACTCTCAGCCCGCAGCTTTGCAACTCCTTGCATACTCTGTACTGTGAGGATGTGTGTCATGAATTGAGTGGCTTGAGCTTCGGATTTGGCTTGGTTTATATCAATACGCCACGTGCTTCCCCCAGACAATTTCTCCGCGTTAATTGTCCAGTAGCGAAGCAACTCTATCTCCTACGCATACCGGTGACATGTCAGTGTCAGAACGCCATCCAAGCCACTGGCGTCCTTTCTTGGCCCTCGGTTACAAGGCAATCTCGGTGAGTGTTGAGAGAAGAGTCTCGTATCGCATTGAGACCTCATCCAAACTGCATTTGCTTCTTCCGAGCAGAACAAACCAGGCCTGCCCTGGCGATTTAAGGATTCGGGCTGAAACAGTCTAATGCAAGACTCCTCATGGTCGGTATGCTATGCTTGTTTCTAGGACGCATTTATCTGCTTTCTTCTCTCCTGTCGTGTTCATGTCGAAAAGAAATGCTTGTGATTGCTTGACTACGGCTCGCTACATGTTTGTCCATCTGCAAGACGATGTTCAACAACCAAGCCTTTTTCTCTTTCAGGTTCCACTAGTTGGGAGAGAAACATTGGACTCGCATATGGCATGTTGCACACTGTGAGAGTGAGACATGAGAATGGGCCGATGAGGACGGTACTTGTGCTGCGTCTATCTGTAGGAGTTGCTGGGAGACGTCAAGCTGACAGGTGATACTAGCCTTGAGTGTTACTCCTCCAAGCAATTCCCAGTATTGTTTGCTGTAACTCTGTAACTTGTGAGCAATCAGCTACTAATTCCTCTTGGCAAGTGATTTCTTAGAATGACGTTTAGTTTCCAAACACTCGATGTGCATTCGGCCCCCAGCTCGTCTCGCGAAGAGAAACTCACTAGTTGGTTAATGAAGTCACAGTTTCCAGCTTCAACCTTCAGTTCCTGGTAACCAGTTTTAGTTTCTAGTTCTAGTGTTCCCATTCCCACGTGGACTTGACATGACGAGTTTCCTTTTCTTCGGAGCCAATGTCTCAGAGACAAAAGCTGCGTCCCTCGCTGCTGTAGCGCAAGCCACAGCATGTCGACCGACGTAACAGCGAAAGCTTTCTTCAGCTTTAACTCAAGGTTCCTGGACAATACAAGGGCTAATTTAGTGTATCAACGGCGTTTATTGTCGGCTTTCAACGCTATCTAGAGAAGGCGGGTGTTGAAGATGGATTGTTTACTGTAGCGAAAGCGCGAAAAGCGAGAAAAGTACCAGCTCGGAGTGTGACATTGACTCCGCTGTGCAGGGAGAGACTTGTCTCAGTTTGATTGAGATGATGAGGACAACATGCATTTGAGGATGTGTGTTGCTCGTGTGAGGAGTTTCCTTGTGAGACATCGGTCAGAGATGGCTTTGAGGTACAGGGTAAGTTCAACTTCAAGCTGAAACGGCAACCTACAATGTTTAATCAAGATAAAAGCAGTTGCTACTCCTGATGTCATAGCATAATAATCATCTGTGCGGAGATACTTCCACTGGTATTTATGTTTGTCAAGTGCACAGGTGTAGTATAACTGATCAATGTTGAGTGTTGACAGTGAAAGCAAGACACCATCAATAGGTTTGGATACTAACAAAATCAATGCGATAAGAATTAGGCATTAACTGAACAAGCCAACAGCAATATCTAACATCTGATGGGTATCCAGCTCCCGTTCAATGAGGGTATCTCAATACACAAATCCAGCATAGACAACTCCAAGCCAGCTTCGCCATTACTTCCACCATTATACAAAGGAGCGTCCTGGTACCAGCCAACCTGGCGTCCGCAAACAGATAGCATCTCCGAACGAGTCAAGCATGGTTAACTTGTGCCTTAAACAGCAGGCGCAGTAGCTGCAGGGGCTGTAGTTCCAGGAGCAGAAGTTCCAGCACCAGGAGCCCTCTTCTCAGGGAAGACACCACCATGTCCAGCATGAACACGACCATACTGAGTAAAGTGCAAGTTCAAAGCACCATAGTCCCAGCGCTTAGACAAGAACATGAACGCAAAAGCAAGTCCAGGAATCATGAGCACGTCCAAGATGCCGAAGAAGATGGCCATCTGAGTAACACCGATCTCGTTACCGCCGTCAGAAAGACCAAAGGCGACCGGGTAGAGGAGCCAGAGAAGGTTCAACCAGCCTGCCAACATGAGGTAGTCGCGTGATAGGCCGAGACGAGAGGCTGAGGCGCGGCCTGGGTGGAGGGTTTGGTAGGCGAGCATGAGCCAGGCGAAGGTTCCGAAGCCGTAGAAGCCCCATTTGTAGGAGGTGACGGTGTATGCGGAACAGAGGTACGAGATGATCCTATAAACATTAGCATCACTGCATCTGAAAGGAGATGAGGAAGAGTGACTTACCAGATCCAGGCAAGGAAGATGTTGAACAGAATAGTAGCCCAGCTCACACCACTCATGAGGCCGAGAGCAAGCAGGACAATAGGGAAGGAAACAACCCAGTTGATATACTTTGCAAAGTAGATCTGGTAAGAAACAGCTCGGCCGATGTTCAGCTGCGTAGCAACGATTGAGTATGAGATACCAGAGGCCATAGAGAAGTAGCAGATTGTGCCGACGAAGAGGGCAATGGTGAAGAGGTAGTGGAAGATTCGCTCATTGTTGCGAGGCCTGAAGCTCAGGGCAAAGTAGGCGAGCTGGGTAGTGTTAGTACGTGCTGTGCGTGTGGATAGTAGAGAGTATACATACGAAGCTGACGAGGTAGATGGCAGTTACAGCCCAGAGCCAGTTTGAACCAGCATTGGAGAGACGAGCATCACCTCCTTGGGGATTAACCCTGAGAGAATCGTTTCGTTCAAAGAGGACAGGCATGTTAGAGTATTACTGATGTTCAGTATAGATAGTGAGTATTGTTGGTGAGTATGTAAGAGCAAAAACACTCTAATATCAAGATTATACACAATAATCTTCCTTGACGAGAATACAGAGGGAGTCGGGAACGGGGAAGACGACACTATTATATACACAAAACCACACGCAGACACCATCCATTCTCATTCCCAATGAGAAGTCTCCAGAAACGTCTCACCCAATCCAGGTACACTTCCACTACATCCCATTGGTCATGAAACCAAGAGAAGTTGCACTCTGCACTCGTTGGAATGACGTGAAGGAGTCGCGGTGAGTATCGGGTACATACATACATACAGTACAGGAACAGAAGACTGTTGCTGGGGTATGTGAAGAGACTTCCTTGGCGATGCCCATGACACGGAGAGTTTGTAAGCCAAGCATTTCCTTTTTGCTTGAATAATATTGACGTGGCAGGGCGACTTGCATGAAAACAGGCATATCGAAAAAAAGCAATTGTATATTTGTGATAACTACACACGTCAGACTTGTAGCTTGGAACAACAGTTAATGATGCTATCTAGTCCAAAGTATCAGTAACAACTACATACAATCTCAACACCAAAGAGATGTCATGCCACTCGTCGCATTGGATGTGATTCCGTAGCTTCCGGGAGTGTCATGTGGTTATGATTAGAACGAAACCCTACGGTCGATCTTGTTATGACAAGGGCATTTTGATATTGTCTTGTCTCCATGTCTACCTATCCGGAGCATATTTCCGTGCACAGCTTGACGTCAAAGTGACTGCATGCCTAGAAAAGACTAACGTTCAAGGTTATTTCAACCTTTATCTGTACTGTACATCACGCGCTCAGAATCAATTAGACTAATGTGCTACGAATATGTATGGCTCGACTTGGCTTGGCTTATATTCAACATATCTCATCTCAGGTCTTGGGGCCTTGGGCCTTGGGTCTGGGACGCTATCGAGATTTGTCTCTTATCAATGATGATATTAATACTGTTAATGTTGCCGTCATTTTCTTTTCATCGTGTCATTCCACGTCTCATTGCATACTGACCTTTCGTCATGAACTTGCTTCTGGTCCATTCGAAGACCCTTGTAACCTGTATTTTGTCACAAGCAACCACTACCCTCCATTAGACTCCCTGCATGTTTAGCCCCGGCAGATGGGCCCTTGTCTGCCGTTAATTCCATGATATCACCTCACTTCACACTTCACTGGTCATTCATAATTCGTGATTGCAACTCCAACTGCGACTGCATGCATCTCTTTGCGACCCTGGGCTTACAATACATCACCTGCAGGATGTTAGAAGAGTTGACCGCCGAGAACACAAGAGACGAAATAATCCAGTCACTTTATGCGAGCTTTGACAAGCACTTAGGCTACTTTATTTTGGCGCCCTAAACCTGAGACGATAATTCTTCTGTTATTCGTTAAATATGCAGTACTCCGTACAAAGTCGGGCCCTATTGTTCCACGATACTATCTAGCCCGTCAGGTGGGTGTCAGAAGAACTGTCCTCTAAGGCTTAGGGTACAGAAATAAAGTAGTCTAAACTACAGCATAAGGCAGCATAAGGTGACTAAAGCATTTCGTCTCTTATGCTCTTAGCCGTCAATTCTTCTGACACCCTGGCGCCCGTGAACCACACACAACTACTAGTGACTGGCTTGTTCCATCTGGTAAACTGCCGTTTTGGCACGTTCTCGTACATCCAAATCTTCGCCCTTAGTAAGAGCCTCCATTTTCGTAGAGAAGCCGAGCTTCCGTAGCTCCAGCGCTCGCAGACCACAGGCCTGAGCCTCACTATCGTCGTCCTTATACGTAAGATTGATAATCACATGACATAGAGCAACCCTGACTTCGCGATCTTTGCTGTTAGCTTGCTGCGCTAGTAATTTCATCAGATCCGTCTGTGCGATGATCATCTGTTGATGGCGTGGGATGCTCGCCGCGATGTGTGATAGAATATATAACACAGCAACCACAAGCTTGGCCTGGGGGTGGAACACCTTGGTATCTCGACCCCCCGACAGCGAAGATCGATGGCTGTTGAAGGGCCGGTACACCTTAGCCCGCAGTTTTGACGTGAGGATATTGAAAAATTCGGCAGAATCGAATTCGTGCAGCAGATAATCGATCATCTCCGAGGTTTCGTTTGACGGCTCTGGTGACAGGCCACTCCTGGGTCTTCCAATCAGGTTTCTGATCATGTCCAGGCCCTGTTCCTGAATCGCCAAATCATCATTTCGTGCTTTCTTAACCGGATTTAACTCGGACTCTCGCACCGCTGCGAGCTTGTCCTCCACCTGGCGAAGCCTTGAAGAGTTGGCCGCATTAAGTTCTTGGAGCACCCCATTGGAGCCGTATATCCACCTATGTCGCTCGTCCACCGCTTGCATATCCACGTCGTCCCGCGCTTCATGTAGAGCCATGTCTTCTGTATCGTCGCGGATGAGCCGCAAAAGCCATTGAGAACCAAGTCTTGCCAGACACGCCTTCTTTAAGTTGGGATCAACAGCATCCACAAAATGCTTGAGCGCCCATAACCCATTGAGACGAAGAGTCGGGTTTTCTGAATGGGCATGGTCGCAAAGAATAGGTACAACACCATTTTCCTCAAGAAGCTGCAAGAATTAGTGGCTCGCTCTTACAAGTAAACAAGCTCTCAGACTCACCTCGCGCACTGGGCTGACTTCCAGAACCAAGTTACATATAGCAGAAGTAGCCGCCATTTGGACGCCGACATCCGAGTGTTTCATGAGATGTAAGATGGGGATGGCAACCCCATGATCGACCAAGGATGTTCGTAGGATGCTCACCGAACGTGAAAGCATCCTAGCAACATGACATCCGGCGGCAATTACAGAGGCAGGATTGGCGCCATATCCTGGTGTTTCCTCGTTCCTGGTAGAATCAGTACCTGCTTTCTCTGAAGTTCGCTCCTTCGCGGACTGTGGTCTCCTCGGATATTCCGAAAGTGACTCGACAACGTAGGGAACCACATCACTAGTCACGAACGCCTTTCTGTAGTCTTCCTTGCCTCCCGCAAGGGCGGCGATGGCTTTCAGAGTGCTCTCTCGCAATTTGAGCCGGTGAACCAAGAGTTCGTTTTGTCCCCCCTTTCCAAGCTGGGCAACTGGAGAATTATTCTCAACGTCCATTTCAACGTCTGCTTGTGGCGACCAATGCCGAGGCTGCTCGCTTTCTTTGACGGGCGTATAAGCATGCTTGAGAAGTTGACTTAAAATATAGACAGCCTGGCAGTCGAAGGCTGCTTTTTGAAGATACTCGCTGTCTGTAATCATGCGAGCTAAAACCACTGGTGCGCGCTCAAGGATGATACGATTAGTAGGGTCATCGGCCTCGTCAACGGTCGAAATCCATTTGTCCTCCTTTGATATCAATCCAACGAGTAAAGGAACCACAAGGAGCCCCAGGCTGGCTTCTCTAGAACCCTTGCTCGTCACACCACCCTTAATAAGTGCAGCGAGAACGGAAGCGGCGAGGAGACGTTCGTATTCTTCCGAGCGCCTCACCAGACGGACCAACCAGGGAATAAAGGGACTCTCGATCTCTCCATTACCCCCTCCGTTTGGTGCCGCTGACGAGTAGCGTGTAGCCTCCCACATAGCCGATGAGCTAAACTTACCCAGAGATGATCTACTAGATGATTGCGAGTCTGACGAGGCACTAGGCGCTGAGCTGTACGGGGATCCAGAGGAGTTACGGGGCAGATTGACAGGAAGCATATACTCCATGGCAGTCAGTGGTTGCTGACGACCGCTATCAGGTCCTGGCTGTTCCAGATCTGAGACCTTGAAAGGTTCAAATTTGATCGGAGGGAATACAGCGAGGATGGACGGCGAGTGGGCTAATCTGTTTGCTCGGTATTTTGAATCTCCCAATATAGCAGTGATGGCTTCGAGTATCGAGCTGAGCTTCAAATTCCTGGGTGCAGGTTCCGGAAAGGCCTCGAAAAGACCATCGTCGCGCGCCAGAGGATCGGCACCAGGGACAACCTCTCCACGAAGAACAGCAACACTGGCCAACCGTGTTGCTAATGCATCTAGAATTCCAGAAGTCGCCAGAGCTTGCTGGTGATGCTCTTGGTGACAAAGCCTAGATATCAAGCCTGCCGCAAGTGTAACTTGAGACTGAAGGATGTGGTCTGGAGAGGTCATGGATAGCATTGCCCCAAAAGCGTCGAGGTATTGGGTGGAAAGAACGGTATCGGCAAGTATCTCAACGTTGAGACTCGAAGATGGCGCAACCAACATACAAGCATTTGCGATATCAGTCAGCGCTCTGAGCGCCGCTACAACGAGTTGCGGTGCGTTGGTAAAAGGACATATGTTTGCCATGAGGGCAGGAATCGCCTGCGCGGAATCGAGAGGCGCAAGAAAAGCAGGGCCTCCTGTTGACATCCATCAGCAACTGCCACAATCTATATAGGCATCTTCTTCTTGGAGGCATACCATTCGCAAAGCAGGCTATCAATTGTATTGCCTGTAGCCGCATGCCTTCATCTTCTGATAGGGGTCGTTGCGTCTGAGGGGATCGAGAGTCCTTGCCAGTTGGCTTGGTAGATGGTGTAGCATCGACTAATGTTGTGACAATAGGGTCAAGTACACCCAATCCAATCCATTGCTCTTTTCTTTGCACATGGCCGACTATTTCGTTCTTAAGGGCACGTAGAGCACTGGTGCGCTCAGTCAAGCTTCTAGCATTCTGCAATTGAGCCAGTATCGGATGGCTTTGCGCTGGAGCCATTTGGTCGGTTTATGTATTAAAGTAAGAATTTTCGATGATAGTAATCGTAATCGTAAGGGGTCCTCAGGGTATCAGAAAGAATGGCCCCTAAAAGCATAAGAGACGAAATTCTTTGGCCACTTTATGCTGGGTTAGACGAGCACTTAGGCTACCTTATTTTAGCGACCTAAGTCTAAGAGGACAACTTTTCTGTTACCTAGGTAGGTACCTGGGGGTTGATATTAGAAAGTGCCCGATGTCGTATGTCGATGGATGGGAATGTGGTCGTGCTCTGAAAGTAAGTTTCCAAGAAGTCGAGGACACTAGGTTGCGAATGATGCTGGTTGGCGCCTTCCTATCCAATGAAGACTGATGCTCTGATAACTCCTGACACAAGTATGATGAAAAGAAGAATATGCAAGAACTGATTCAGAAGCGTACAGCCGTGATACGGTTTCTTTTGTTGCTGTAATCCAATTTCAAAACCATCAAACACGCGAGTTTGTTCTCGAAACCAGAACCAGAGCCAGTCCGGGGAAACATGGCGTCGTCGATCACGTCAAGCAGAGGAAAGCGGATTCCGGTCTAAGGCACGTGCTGCTACCTTATCGGGACTGATAAGAGCATGACTTATTGTTGTGGCGTTGCTTTTCACCAGCAGGTGGGTCGAAGAAAAAGCGAGACTTAGCTAAGGGTATCATAAAATTTAGGAGAGCCTAACCTGAGCTTAGTGCCTAAGTAGGTCTAAGTTATTTTGTCAATAGGCTTCTGTGTCCTGGTTATTTTTCGGACCACCTGCCAGCCTCTTGCTGGTTGATAAATGTGCCACTTTTGCTGCTGAAAGCATCATGATATGAAAGTTGATGGTTATCGGTACCATGAATATTTATTTTTCTTGTTCAGTCGGTAACTCTGATTAGGCGCGGAGTGACTTGTGTAACTGTGAAGCAGTCTAGCCATCAGAAGTTGGCGAGTTCCTGGTCTTCTGACGAGAATCATGACTGACGGGCAAGGAGAACAAAGCAACAATATCAGCCCGAAGAAGCTCAATGCAACGATGGCCAAAAGACATGATATGCTGTCTCGGCTGTTACTCCCCTGTGTCTGATGGTTTTTGTATGATGTCTTGTAGCAAGGAGACAATGCAGGTAGACTTAATTTTTCGTCTATTTGCTTGATGTCTATTCCAGAATAATCGAGGTAACACTAGTGAAGCAGTGGAAGTGAATGCAGCTTACACGACTCTCCAAACCTCATGGCCTTAAGTCACGATAAGAGATGCTGGAAGTAATCAAGTTGTGTATTGAGTACCCAGACAGATATTATGTTATCAATTCGTTGATAAAGGACCATCCAGTGATGCGATAAGTGACAGTCCACACCGGAGGCGCATCGGAGACAATGCTGGGAACCTTCCTCTTCCACCTATCTCACCTAGCTTTGTGGAGTTGACTGAACTTAGAGCTCGAGCCGACTGTTTCAACAACACCGCTCCGCAACTACAATATCCTCCACGATACTCTAATCCTTCACCGAGCTCCAGGCTTAGAATGATCCGCACCGGCAAATGAGAATGACTCTCAAGGTGCTCCATTGCGTCAGTTCGTCTTCGGACCTCTTGCAGCCCGTCTTTCCAACCACGTTGCGCATCGAGTGGCTCACGAATGTCGCATAAAGGGCCAGCATGTACGAGGCTCTTTCTGGGGAATGAAGGTGCATCCCGTCTGGGGTAACCTAAGCGTCCAGCGCCAAGGGCCTTGACTGAGCAACTAAGGGATCTAGTGTTGGAACAGTATCCGTACGGAGTATCCTCATTTCAGTACCGCGTATCCATTGCGTTGCTGATCATGAATAGGCTTGAGCACACGGGATAGTCCAATTCTCACGATTAGAGGGAGCATCTCGACAAATTCGTTCAAGAAGCCATCGCCAATTCAGTCAGCGAATGACCAGTCATAATGCACCAAAAGTCTAGGCGTGCCATTCATACACATACTGACGCCATCTTTACACCATCTCCAACTTACCAAACAATACATCGAGCCTATTATCCAATCGTGACTTGCGGAGAAGAAAGAGTTCTTTTACCGCCATTGTCTGGACCCTGGTAAGGAAATATTTCCGTCTTTTTAGGGGAGAACTCATCTAAATTCCAATGTTAGGGCTTGCAGACGCAAATACGTACAGTACAGTAGGATATGTTGCTGTACCTGAGTCATTGTGCCAAGGTCGGGCTGCCAAGATGGACCTCGTCAAGTGAAGAGAGTGACTTCTCACCGGGTCTCCACTGAAAGAGAAATTCTGCACCTGTGCTGTCACCTCACTTTTACAGCGCGGTCCGCCATGCGTTGGACCCAATCCCAGGGCAGCCCAGGCCCAGAGTCCCCTAGAAAGAAGAATTGAGCCCCGGCACCCCGGCTCCGGGCTTGTCCGTAGCCTTCTGTTTTCAGTAAGTTGGTTATCCACACCCACTCATACTCACCCAATGTATTGGAGCCCACTCGTCATCCAGAACCAAACTCTTTGTGCGCGTGTCTGACCAAACAGCCACATACCTTACCATTATCTACAGTCCCATACGAATACTGCACTGCACTGAACTGCACTACACCGTGCCAACATCCATATCGTCAGGCCAGGCCATTTTGGGATCTTTGGCTAGTCTTTTATCTAGTCTGGTCTCCCTCGGTGAACGTTCTGGTACATAGCGCAGTGCCTGACTTTCAGATTGCGCCAGCGCCAGCGCCGCGCCCACATGGAGGAATCGATCCAACGCCATGATCTAATTCGCGATTCGTCTCCAGCTTAACTTATCTCCGGCTTGAACCCTCGACAGTGACTTCTTTCTACTTATTCGTCCCCTCCGTTGCCGCTTGCCAACCAAGCATTTTGCAAACCAAGCCCTTGTCCTCACTTTACCGACTTTCAACATCGGATTCTTCTTTTCTTTTCAGCCCTATCAAAGACGGCCTGCCTAGCCAGGATCAATCGCACATTTCAACTAGTACCGCAAAACCCCTCGATCCTACAAACGACCCCGACGAACCGACAGCTCGACGATGCGCCGCAAATCATGCTGAAGACGTCTCCAGCTTTGTCCGCTTCTGCCAATGCCTCACCTACTGCTTTTCGATATGCGACCTTGTCTCCCCAGCACTCCTCTAAGCCTTCGCCAGCTCTCCGGCGACGGCCTTCTACCCGCTCCAACACTTCGTCTTCCGCCGACGCCATGAAGTCCTCTCCGATACAGCGTCCGAGACAATACGTCGCAAACGACCCAGGCGTACATGGATCCCCTAACGTAGCCCAACGGCCACCGTCTTCACTTTCTCAGAAGGCTTCCGCGCATCCTTCGCAATCGCCTCATCCTGCTGCCTCCTCACAATCCTCCCAGGACCAATCCGTGCAACCAGGTCAATCTCTAAGCGGGGTTTCACCAACTAAACGTCGAAGTTCACCCGCTCCGATTGATCCTGAAGCCGCCGCTGCCGCAAACTCGTCACCACAGACGACTAAACGTGCAAAACCAGATACGCCGCCACCAAAAGTGCTGCCGGATCGCTATGAGCTATGCGCTGTCGAGGACATGGTAGAACTGGTTGCGCACATGTTGGCAGAGCTGATCGCTACAAATGACGCCATCCGGATATCGAATGGCGGCTTGACACGCTTTCACTCTAGGTAAAAACAACTCCTTGATCAACAAGTTCTCACACAACTAACAATTATATAGAACCCCACCAGGGATCTCGGTCCGTGATTATCTGCATCGTTTGGCTCGGCATGCGACATTAACACCACCGCTTCTCTTGGCTATGGTTTACTACATTGATCGGCTATGTGCCATGTATCAAGAATTTACCATTAATACGTTGACCGTACATCGGTTCCTCATCACAGCAGCCACAGTTGCGGCTAAAGGGTTATCAGACTCTTTCTGGAATAATACCACTTATGCTAGAGTTGGGGGAGTTCGCGTTGCAGAACTCAAATTACTAGAGTTGGAATTCCTTTATCGCGTGGACTGGAAAATCGTTCCAAATCCCGAAGTTCTCGTTGCATATTACAAGGGCCTTGTGGAACGGACACCCGGGTACGTCTTGGAGTCAGATGATTCAGACGAAGAGGATGAAGAGGATGAGGACGAGGATGAGGAAATCGAAGATGGAGAGAACGCTGCTCTGGATAGCTAGAGTTGTGTGAAGGACTGGCTCTCATACGACACAGAGGCAGAGACGTTTCGTCTCTATCCCCACGTATCGACCAGGGAAACAACAAGTCACCTATACTTCAGTGGTGAGGATCACATTACAAATGGGGGCATGAGCATGATGAGAGAATCAAGGGACGTTATGCATAGCACGACATTTACAGGCGTTTTGGATCAGGGCGATTTACTCGATTGCATTACAACGGTTCTAGGGATGGAAAGGCAATGGATGGATGGTTTCTGTAAATACTTTAAGCGGCGAAAGCCATGCTCTATTCAAATATTGTAAAAGTTTACCGGACTGAACGGGGCCATAAAAGATCATTTTGATGTAATTGAAAGAATTCACTTGAGATATCTATTGTGTCCCATTATTGCAACGACATTGATGAGATTGGGTTACCGTTTGCTGACAGTCTGATTAGCCGACAATCAACCGCGGAGAGTGAAGCTACCCAGGTGTCGTTTCCAAGCTCCAACAGCTATGGATACTGACCACTACCCATCACCTCCATCCTCCCGAACATTAAGGCGGATTCTAAATTACCGCGCACGATGAGAATCGCAACCTTCCTATCGACTATCTGCGCCGCGGCGTTTGTCGTAGCCGAGCAGCGCACCGCCCAAATCTACGTCCAGCCCATCCAATCCTCACCATCACTTCCTCAACCCCTAGCCGAGATCGCCTACGACGCTGCCTCGCTCATCTCTACTGAAGTTGTCTCCTACGAGGCCCCTGAGCTGCCCGAGACAGCTTCGCTTGTCCGCGTCGGTATCTACGACCCCAAGTCTGAGAAATGGATTGCTGGAACCACCGCTGCTTCCACAGAGAACTTCGACCGTGGTTACGCCCCTACGATATTGCTCTCTGTGGATCAGAGCGGTGATGTGCGCAGCGTGGCGCTTAAGGGTGTTAGAGTCGATGCTGGGCAGACGAGGGACTTTGGACCCAAGGCAATTGTGATCGCGGATAAGAAGGGTAGCCAACCTGAGCTTAACAAGCCTGTTGTGCTGTCGCCTAACGGCAGAAAGGCTGTCGAGGAGGAACCCAAGTCATTCTTGCAAAAGTAAGTCATCTCCAAGAGGGCAAAGTCATTATGAGGTCAGATGCTAACATTGAATCAGATACTGGTGGCTTATTGCCATTGTGGTGGTTATGTCTCTGGCTGGAGGCGAGAAATAGAGATACATATATAATAAAGGACTCGTTGCCATCACTATATGTTCTTATCGCATACTTGTTCCAGAAATGTTAGATCGACTGTTGAGTCTCACTGACGGTGCGGTATGAGTTCATACCCGACTGCCAGTCTGTTGTGCACGTAGAACATTGGGCCCCAGGCGGAGACTTGCAACGACGTGGAAATCAGAGCAATGAACAATGCCTCCACGCCACATTCTATGAGCTTTGCGAGCCAGACATTCGTCACTGTTATAGTGATACGTCAGGAAGCATAGTCTGAGTTGCTTGGTAATTAAACAGTGAGCTTCAGGCAAAATGGCATCTTTTCAGCTTCCAATCACAACATAAGGAAAATTCTATGAAGCATTCCCTCAAGCTAGATCATCGAAACTGGCTTTAGAGCTTAATTCACACCCTCTGCTCAAGTCCCTTTCGTAGGAGATCAATATGTGGGTATTCAGTCAACTTCCACTCCTATCTCAGTATGCACTACTTGAACTCGGGGAACCCTGGATAATAATAACAAATTGATGATCGATCGAATTTTTCAAGGAATCTTTATCAACCCTTCTCCAAATATGATAATGCCATCCAAGAACCAATTCATTACATATTCAATAAACAAACGATACTCCTAATTCCCATTGTTTGCTTGAGGTAGGGGTGAGAGCCGAGCTGCTCATGACTATTCCATGTTTGGACTAGCATCATCTGGTTGCTAGGCTGGTGCCTTTGGTTGGATAGCAGCAGCACGGTACCTGGCTGGCTGCTTTAAAACTGCTTGTCGCAACGGACGGAACTCGCGCCCAGACCCAATCCACCCAGAGCTCCTACGCCGCATTTCAACCCTCCAACCCATCTTCTTCAACTTCAATTCACACCGCTACCAAAAAATCACAACACGTCCAATTCATCTACACTTTCAATAACTCTCTCTACCGCAAAAATGTCTGACAACAGCGCCACCATCCCCCAGGACCCTACCCACGTTCAGGACGAGACCCTGGCCGAGAACAAGGGAAAGGGCAAGGCTCCCGCTGAGCAGGTCACCGAGGACACTGCCATGGATGAGGACGATGATGATGACGAAAGCGATGAAGAGGAAGAGGTATGTTCTATTAACCTTATGTTATTTAATTTTGGAATCAATGCTAACATGACTTCAATAGGTCGCTGAAGCTGGTAATTGCGCCCATCTGCATCATTGAGAATCGTGAACCAAGCTAACCAACGCGTGTAGATGAGGATGGCATGGAAGAGATCGACCTCAACAACATTGTCGAGGGTCGCCGAACCCGAGGTGCCCAGATCGACTTCGCCAAGGCCGCTGAGCAACACCCTGCCGAGGACGAGGATGAGGAAGACGACGAGGACTTCCAGCCCGCCGAGGACAAGGACACCAAGATGTCCGATTAGATGCACGTCATGACTTTTCCTCTGACGAACGAATCTTTACAGGGCGGATATGGGCACGATGTTATGATTTTGGGACTGAACAATAAACAAAAGGGATAGGGCGTGGTTGATTATACCTGTTTACCCATGACCCCCAGACACATACTCGGGGGTCTAGGCGGCATGGAGTCGTGGATAGCATCGGCCGCCTTAAGCATTTACCTGCATTGCATATATACTGTACACTTACAGTCGCATGCAATTAGAGCAATAAGAAATGGCATTAATACAGTCAAAAACTCGGTGTCAAAGTGAGGAGTTTGCTATGTTTCTCACTAGCTTTAGTACAGTGGATGTCGTAGCTACGCTTAAGCTCTCAAGTGTTATGCGTGCAGCATGCTCGCCTCATATGCTTGTTTGTAAGTTACACATGCCAATTACTTAAAGTAATAATACAAGCTTCGTAGCTTAAGTGAGCTTAATACTTTAGTAGTTCAACAACATGTCAGATGAATAAATACTCTGTCCTCAAATCCAGACTCTCCTGGGAAGAAAACAGACCATGACACGGGATTGGACAGCCCCTCGGTACGTATCTTTCGTACTCCCCCAATGAGCCAGAGTCAGACCGCTGTCATCGGATCGGCCGAGAGAACACCTAAGAAAAACAACCAGGGTATCGTAGGGGGCAGAACCCAAGATTCGCGAACCCCTCGATAATTTTTTGAAACTTCATCCCCTAAATTCACAATCCGCCTCTTGGCTTTGCTTTGCCAGCTGTTTGGTATCGACTGAATAGCCATGGCGCAACGGTACGACATCCTCAAGTACATGTGGCAAACCTGCATGACTACAACCTCATGATGGTCGAATTTAGAGGACAATTAACTGACTGCGCATCGTTAGATTCGGCGCTTCGTCGCTTCACCAGCGTGATTCGCGCAGCGCTCTCTTTGAGGGATACACCGGCGACGCAGCCTCACGACGACCCGTCAGCGCAAGCCCAAGTCGAGGATATGGCTATGGCGGATACGGCGCCCCCTCGCCCTCTCCCCTAGGACAGAGTGGTTACGATGCCTCAAGGCCTGCTTCGTTTCGCTCCGCGACGCCGAACAAGAGGGGTCAGTACAGCGATGCGGTGCTTAACGAACTGGAGAGCCAGAACGATGCGCAGGTAGAGGGTATTCTGGGCAAGGTCAAGGTGCTCAAGGATGTGAGTTTCCCCTATATTCAAGTTGGGACATGGCTGGGAAACTGACAGTTTGTGTTTAGATGACTGTCGCTATCGGAGACGAGATCCGCGAGTCTTCGGCGCTAGCGGAGAAGATGAACGATACTTTCGACTCGACACGCCTGCGTCTCAGGGGCACCATGAACCGCATGCTTGTTATGGCTCAGCGCACTGGAGTAGGATGGAAGGTCTGGCTGATCTTCTTTGCCGCCGTCATCATGCTCTTTATCTACGTATGGCTATTTTGATCACGCACGACCTAGTCACTATTCTCGATACTCGATGGCTTTGACGAATTACCGTTTGACTGCGAAAAAAGAAAGTAGGAAAAAAGCTGTACGATTTGCATTCCGAATTGGCGTTTGGCTGGGCGTTTTGACATTTACAAGTACTGCATGATGATCCGGGATCTTGGGCAGGTACAGGAGAAGCATCACATCATGCAACGACCAAAGTTGCTCCTTTACAAACGTTGTAATCACTTCTGGGCAAGCCTGTGGCAAGCACACTGCGGCAAAGCAGAGAGCGCTCAAATTCTTCAAATATGTCTTTGGTAATGAACAATGAAAGGGTATATAACAATGCTGCCTAAACTATTCCTATCTATCTGATTGTGGTCGTGTCGCATTAGTCGTAATTGTATTATTGACGGGCACGGCGCCCGGCAGGACTGCTATGCATGAAGCTGCTGCCGTCTTGTGAGAGAAGGTTGCTCAGATCCATGCTTGCGCGAGGATGTGACATGGTTGAACGGCCGCCGTGGAATGTAGGTGAAAGTGGCGGTGGGAGAGTCGTAGAGCGAGGTTGGAAGCTGGTGTCAAAATCGTCTGCCTCTTCCTCATCCTCGCTGCTGGATTGCTGTTCGCTGCTTGAGATTTCGGCTTCAGAGTCAGTGTGCTCGTAACCCTGACTCTCTGCCTCGGGAATTTCTTCGTCAAGATCCGCATCCATATCCATGCCGAGGTCGTCGTCCTGAACAAAGTCGTCTTCGTCAAGAAGCTGACCATTGGTCTCTTCCTCTTCGTACTCTTCCGTGTCGCCGTACATGTCGTTGGCATCTGGTTCGCCACGGACGAGTGCTTCGCGGAAAGCGTCGTCGCCCATTCTCATGCGTGCAGCCATGAGATCGTTCTGACGCTCAGCTCTTACGGCTTCATCGTCATCCGTCTCCTCACCATCTTCCTCTTCCTCTTCATCCTCCTCTTCGTCCTCTTCCTCTTCATCCTCGCCATCGTCGCCATCGTCGCCAAAGCCATAGCCCTCATCAGCATCCGGGATCTCATCATCTAGGTCTTGAGCTCCGTCAAGCTGTACATCATCCATCGTTCCATCACCAGGGGCGCCTTCAGCTTCGGCCTCAGCTAGCTCCTGTGCCAACTGTTCTCGACGCATTGCTTCTTGGTGCTCCTCTTGCTCGCGCTTCTCCTCGCGCATTTGATGCAGTGTCTTGGGGACACCTGGGGGCTTCAGCCAGCCGCTTCCGTAATTCTGAACATTTAATCTTCTCCGGTTCATATACTGCTCGTCTGCAGCAAGTCGGGCGAGAGCTGATCGCTCGATGATTTTGGTGCGTTGCCGCGCCTGATTTGCGCCATGTTGTTGATTATGCGATCCTTCATTGAAGTCGTCGAGAGGCCCTGGTGGGATATAGGGATTGCGAGAAGATCTGTACCATAGAGAATGCGACTAACAATTGTCAGCATGTGAGATTGGTTCAATTCAGATAAGTCTTACATCTCGCGGTGTAAAGTCCGGTAGTGTGGTGAACATGAAAGGCGATTGCAGGACGCGCTCGCGTCAAGCTTTAGATGTAGCTGTTGCTATTCGTGAAGTTGTATTTGCGTTGGATTTCCAGGCCAACCTAAAGTTAGGTACGGTACCTGTCAATAATGGCGGGGCAGCTCACGCCGTAGACGCGACGACGCGCTTAGTAGCCGCCATGGGTGGAAACCCGCTGTCAAAACAATGCAACGTTAAAAGAGCTTCAATGACATTCAATTGAACGGGAATTCGGCAGTTATTTGGATGGATTGATAAGATACTAGTTACAAGGAGGGTGGTCAGAGATGTGAACCGGTCAGACTGTCGTGTCTACAGCATAATATTTCTCAGCGGCTATGTCGGCTTGGGATGAGTGGTTTACAGCAGGTATCCTTTGGTTCTAGACTCATGTAACTTGTCCGTAATGTCTTTGGGAAATGAAACCCCCAAAGAGCAACTGCGACTCTGTCAATCTAGAGTTATACTGCAACTCACCGCCTGCTGAAGCCAAGCCAAGCTTGCTGTATGTACGACGTCCATTCGCATTCGGCCTTTTATCATCCGATCGCCAAAGAACTCACAGGACAGTTTGATGGTTTATTCATTTTATGAGGTAACTGAATCACCGATGTTTGGTGTGCCTGGCTCTACATGGATGGCATCTCGACAAACTCCTGCAGCGTTGCTTGCGTTTTTTGCGCTAGAAGCCTTGTCCTGCTTCATGCAAAGAATGATGCCTGGTCAACAAGCTAACTAATTCATACCTTGTTAGGTACGGACAGCAGAGGAGCTACAGCATGAGCACTTTGGAGTTGGATGGATGTCGGAAGAAGTCGGAATGACTATGTGAGGCAAACATAGAGGAAGAAAGCAACTCCGGGATTTGGCCGCAAAGACCGTCGGTGTCTCTCCGTTGACTACGAATTGAGGTCTTTTTCTTGCTGTTATTTCTTTGGGGGCGGTAGCTCGGCGATCGGGAACTCGAAGTCTGGGCATTTGGCCTCTGGTTCATAGGCTGAATGAGGCTCGGATTGACGGCTCCGCAAGCCCGTAAGATCCAATGCACTCACTGCAGAGAGCAGCTCGTACAGTAGAGCCCCAGGCAGGCTACAGCAGCTCGCTCTCGCCGAACTCGCTATGGTCCACATAGAAGCTCCGCACAAAAGAAATCGACCAACTGCGCTGCTTGCTTTGATATTTATAATCTCTCGACTCTTGATTTGAGCTGTTGTCGGTATCCATTCGACCGCTGGTCTAGTAGTACGTACCTATTATAGTATTAACGCCGAGAGATAAGCAATGTGGCTCCCACGCTAGGAAATACGGCGTACAGCAACAGATCTGGCCGTATTGCTTGGAAATGCGACCGAGTTGAAGTCTTTCGCCTGCGGTCCAGCCAAACATTGGAGTTTCCAATGGCTGAGCTCTTGTGCAGGTATCAGCGACGGATGATAATTGCCGTTGCTTACCATGCATCAGGAACATAAACAACCTTCTCCAGGACTGTGCCAGATGTCTAATTGTGAGGTGTCGCCTGTCTTTTCCCCAGACATGTGCTTCTTCACCACTAACGGAGGCTGTCTCTCTGCTATTGGCTGCTTGTCCTATACCGGTTCGGGTTGCCAAACGAAGTGACGTCTTTAATGCAAGCCCAACTGCAACATTAACAACAGAGAGCAGGCCAGGGTCCCCGCAGGGACTCCCGAAGCATGGTGAGACAGAAGGCAGAGGCAGAGAGAGTTACATCTGCGCGATGGCGTCGACTAAAAGACGGCGCTACCAGTTCCTAGACGATCTTGTTCTGTCTTGGCACGCACTAATGGATGCCGTGTGGTGTGTGTGAACGGCACGACACGACCTCTGCTTGTTCCGTTTTAGTGCTCAGCCAGAGATAGGGAAACGGTGGTTGGTTCGAGATAAGGAAGATGCATGAGTCGAGAGAACATGATTGGTTACTTCTTTTAATTTTATGTTGTCCATCTTTTGACTATGAAGTGTGAGATAATGGAGTGACGGCGATGAATATCACACGTCTGTCTAAACTGCATCTATGATTCAAGGCTCTGAAATGTCGCTCTGGTAATTGAACCGAAGCCTGGCTGGAGTCTAGAGATGGGGTTTAGGACCTCGGCTGCCTGCTCTGGCTCTGGTCCTGGCTCTGAGATGCGCTCGGCGACTCTCGAGAAAACACCCCGAGATCCTCCACTACATATGCAGTATAGTCTTCTCACGCCAGCGTTAAAGAGGGATATTTGGGCATTGCATCTGGCAATACTTTCCTTCCATTGTTGAGGCAAATAAAACAGACAGGGAAGAAAAGTGTCTCATGCTTGTGTCGACGTGGCATACATAGCAGAGAAAATCCTGAAGATCAAAAGCCAGGCTCCAGTACCTAAACACCAAACCTGGATAGTTTGTATAGGCCCGTTATAAAGGCATGGTTCTAGTTTGCCTGTCACACCAGATGACAACACATAAGCATAATGTCGTAGCAATCTTGCCTTTGCATTTGCATACACAGAAATGTACGTAGGGACGCGGAGGGCATCTCAAAGTCATCCGGGCTGTGCCTCAAGAGGAATCACATCTCAAATCTCGTACATCACAACGGAACAGATTGGATGCAACATCCAGCTCCTCGGAGGATACAGTACTACAGTACAGTGATCTAGCCTGTAATGAAGGATGGGGGTTCCATTTAGACGAATCAGACCCGCATTAAGCTCCCCCGTACTCTTTAGTCTGTACGTCAAGGGCCCTTCATTCATCGCCCTGCCTTACTGTTTCCTCAAGAGAGGCAAGAGAGCAACGTGGGCGCGACATCGGCTTTGAAAAGAACAGGCCATGATTGGCGTCGCAAGTTGAAAAGTCGAAATAATCCCTGCAGAGAGGAAGGTTTAACGTTCCAGACGGCGTCGCACGGATTGGCAGCATCTTCCCATCTTCCAGCCATTCGGCGCCATTGGATCTTTAACCAGACCCTGGGCCCCCATTAACTGTCCCATCCCTGTCTCTACGGGAGTCAAAGTGCGGTCGTAAGTGGTTGGCTCGTGGTTAGCGGCAAAGCAATCCATCCCTCGACCACAATTTCTCTTACACGAAACCATGTTGCAAACCTATTCACAGATTGACAGCTTGGCGATAGATATCAATTGCCAGCCTGGAACTGATTGGGTGGCTCTCGAGGCTCAGGTCTCACTGTCTTTACTCTCTCCACGTCGGTTAAAACAAATTAGGCTTGAGATGAATGCGGAGAGCGGAGCATAGCATAGGGAGAGAGCGGAGAGGGGAGGAATCGATTCCAGCGGGAAATAAGAGCGGCAAGGTCGGAGAGGGAACAGCAAATGAGGCCATTCATGGATGTTATGTAGGTATGCACTATGTAGTGATGTCTGTTCTAGTCAATTGGCTGGCTGTAGACAGGTTCATCGAATACACTGACTGCTTTCTATGTTATGTATGAGGGTTGCAAATGAAACACACGTGCCGTCAAGTCAGATCAGATCAATGTCGAGTGGGTTGATTGACATTCACCCATCGTGGGGAGCCAGCCTAACGTTAGTATTGAGGGGATACATGGGGATTTATGGAGGACCCTACTATACAACAACGAGAATTCATTTTGAAATAGATACATCGCCACTATTCGATCGAAAAGCACGTTGCCCTCTTTATTCAAATACGTAGCCACCGGTAGATCTCAACCCTCCAAGAACGTAGATCTAGGATACATGGAGGAAATGGCTGCAATAACGCACTTGACTCGTCTACTACCGCTTACTAGCAAAAAGTGATAATCCAAGATGCGCGTTTTCGCCTCCAAGGAGGAATATGCCGATGAAGGAGGATGCCCTGGGAGGTGCCGATCTACGGAGGAGGGTGAACGGAATAGTCCTACCCTTGAGAAGTGAGATGGACCGGGGCGGAGCGGCGGACGGTGAGGCTTCAGTTTTGATTTCGGAGGAAATTCCGAAGGGTGAGATTGAGAAGGTTGTGGGATGATCTTGGGGATGCTGGCATGGATGAGTGCGCTTTGATGCAGAGACTGGGAGTATTTGAACGAATTGTAGAGTTTTTTTAAGACATATTTAATATAGTAAATCTGTAGAACAACGTGATTTATACCTGGAGAGCCTATTGCCAGGTTTCCCCAAGCCTCATTCAAATGCCTAGTAAATAGTCTTGACCGGTGCAGGATATGACGCCGAAAGGAGAGACATGAGTTCTTAAGTACTTATTGAGCTTCCTCTTTCTGACCCTATAAACGTGATCTTCCCCAGAGAGTGGCATGTCAATAGAATGATGGCAAATGCCTGCATCCTAATTTGCTTGCGGTTGATTCCTGACATGTGCGTTCGTTTTCTTTCCTTTCCGCTCCTCCAATTAATGAATTCCCTAGCTAGACTTTTGGCTGCATGGAGAAAGGAAACGGTACCTGGTAAATGGGGCCACGGCAGGGTCCATACTTACGACCTACATGTGCTGTGTGCAACCCACTTCGGGTTCGGAGCCAGTACGCCGAAGACGTAGGTGTAACTTGTAAGAGCAGATGCAATGAGAATAATTGGATGTATTTTTCATCGTCTACGTTGGCATCACGAAAGAACTGTCATGGAGGAAACAAGGTTCAGATGAAAGAGGAGGCTGAGAGTCAGTAGCTAGACTGAACTAAATAGACGGTTTGGGATTGTACGTAGATATAGTCTACCTACATCACTATTCAATTTTCATGTGAAATGCCATCTTTTCGACCCTCTATGAACGGGCGAGAGTCTATCTGTTGTACCAAACCTCGAATCGAAGCAACATAGGATCATCAACATCATCTTTGAACCCCCCACACTCTACCAGCTTCAGTACATAGACAAGGTATGGATGACATGGACTGCTATGCATAACCCCCATATTCATATTTCGTTTCTCTTGCTTTGGTCTACTCTGCTTCTCTGCTCTACAATCTACAGTAACAAACCGCAAAGCCCTACCTACTCCAGGTATACGCCCCTCCCACTACTAGCTTCCCCTCATC
>JABKKP010000413.1:0-48446 GCA_013624355.1 Fusarium caatingaense
TAAGTCTTAGTACTAATTATTATTAATAGTTCTAATAATGTAATTAGTAAAAAATATAGGGTATATGCAGGGTAACTAATCTACGTATTGGGTTGTAACACTAGATTATTGTATAGGGTAAGTGTAGGTCTAAAAATAACTTTACAAACTTAAAGTCGCTTTTTATAACCTATATCCTAAAATTCTGTTCTTGCCGATCAGGGCCATAAGCTGCAATTTTAAAGGCATAAGTGCTAACTATAGTTCTAAATTTACTAGGTACTATCTACCAGGAGCACCCGGCCTCGCCGAATATCCACCTTGTGTCCTTTCCAGTTCCAGTCTTGTTATGAAGCTTGAAGCAGTACTTCGTCGACTGTCCCTTATACTTGAAGTGTGCCCTTCGCCTAGACCAATCCATACAGCACTCCCCGATCGACCCCCGGTTATACTTGCAGCCGTCAATAGGCCTAAAGTCCTTGATTGCGTGCTCGGTTCCATCATTGGAGTAGATATACACACTGTTACCATCGAACAACGTTGGGGGTGTCATCACAATACGTCTAGCCAGGACAGAGCTAGCAGCGGCGACCAAGAGAACGGTATAGGAGAGCTGCATTTTATCTGTCCGCCCAAGAAACCAAGGGATATTAGCGGACCGACCCATCGACGTTCGTTGCCAGATGAACTTACACAGTTTGGAGACGATTGGCACGACGGCAGCGGTGGGATTGAGAGTGACAGTAATAGAAGGCAGTGTGGCGATGAGTGATAAGAAAAAGCTCGAGGTAGATAATAGGATGAGGGCCTTCTTATAGATGCAAATTAAGGTCAAGTGCATTGCACCACCAAGACATAAGTCTTGTAAACAGGCTTGTCCTCCAGCCACTTCACACATTAGAGCTAGGCCCATCTATACTACCTGCCTATTTAGGCTCAGATGACTAGATACGTGGCAACATATCTTTTCCCACGTAGTATCCGCCAGCCTTGGTTGCTAAGGAAATCATCTGCAAGTAGCTCGATAAGCGACATAAAGGCGAGGGTAGTCAAAGAGGTTGCAGGGCGCGGGGTAACACATACCACAAAGTCCAGCTGTGGCAGTTGATCACAACGAGAGGATATTGATCGCTAAGGTAAGGGGATACTCGCTCTCAGGGGGTTACGGTTGAATGATTTACACACTTTGTGTCTCCAGCGGGGGTACGCCCGGAGCACAACGTCGTGAAACCATGCTGCAGACTTCCTACATCAAGGGTGGTACTCTAAACGAGTGGCTGCCTTAAAGGTATATAAGGTGGTGAGCGTGCACAAATAGCCTGCCTGACCTCACGGGTCCGACGGATAAGCTCCTCCTGACTGTCAGCATCCACAAGTACATCATCCATGTACCAGAATACCAGGCCCTTGCAACGCGCAGGGGCGTGGTCCATGAAGCGCTGGAACACCGCTGGCGCCGTCTTAAGCCCGAACGGCACGCATGTGAACCAATAGTCAACGTCGTCGCATGTGTAAGTAGTGAGATACCGCATTTCCTTGGGCACGCTGATGCGGAAAATCGTCGCTGAGATCCACAAGTGAGAACCACTTGGCTCCGGTTAGGTAGTGGCGCAGGTCCTGCAGCCGCGGCAGCAGTCAATCGAAATCCTCAATTACTTAATTGGCGGGGGTGCAATCAATGCACACGCGCACCGCCCTATTCTTCTTAGCAACATATACACTGTTATTAGTCCATAGTTATAGGTGTCCGCGCGTTCTACCACTCTCGCAAGTAACTATGCAGTGAAAAATACGAGCGGGGACGTCGGTTATCGGGTTGATACACCCGTGTAGGCACTGTACAAATCCTATTGGCTCACAAGGCCTACAACCACCGCGGGACAAACCGAAGCAACCATGAGCGCGTTCCTGGATTTAGTAAAATACGGCGCTCGACCAATCCCCTCAATCTTGGCGCTTACTATGGATCTAGCAGGGTCCAGACAACTCAGCCCACATAAAGACAGTGGTTGGCCACCGACGTATATACTTTTCCGACCCCAACGCCCTTAACAAAGTACTCAAAGTTACACTCGCTAACCCACTGCAGATATTAGGCTGGAAAGCTAACATGCTCCCTGCTTAAACAAGGAATGCCCGATGAAGACATGCCTGTTACGCGCTGCGGCACAATGCCACAGGATAACAGATACAGGTATCAAAAGCCGCTATTGGAGTAGAGAAAGTCGATGTTACGTAAATCTTCAGCCGCAGTACTTGGCAATGAATTGAAATTCCTGTCTTGTCTCGGCTATGGATTGATCCTGGCGCTTTGTAGTCCAGACCGTTTAGATTCACAGGGAGCACTGCTTTCAGCGTCTCGTTCGACAAAGCGTGGTAGTTATATGCGAGGGTGATATGACCTAGTTTCTATTCAGCCTGTATGGGCTTTATTAACCAGGCTGGCATGTTCACAACCCGCACCACATCCTCAAGAAGTGAAATCGACCGAGCAGAGGGTTGTGCACAATCCGACCTAGAATGGCAACCAATAAACTATCCATATCCACACATAGAGACTTCGCGTTTCAATCCACGGCTGACTTTGCCCCATCTACGCAGATACCCCGGCCTTGCACTCGCCCCATTCTATAGCCTCAAAGAATTTACAGGGTTTCAAGAGACTACACTCGCCCATCGCGACTCGATTCGGGTGTTAACAAGACTTACGACTGGCTAAGGTGTGGACAGAAGTCGCAGCGCTAATAGAGAGATTTATAGCCTAGACTATGCAATAGTAACACTCTTGACCTTTGAGCGCTAGAGAGGGTTAGCAAAAAGGTCATTGATTATGTCAGCCCTAGTGTAACGAGAAGTTAGTAAGATTTCATATATAGCTCTAAACATAAGCAGTCTGACTTTTAATATTAGAAGCATCGTGCTTTATACTCTACTAAAGCTAATTATATGTAGCAAAGCTGTAAATAGATCTTACTAACAGCTTTGATCGTACAAAAAGCCAATTAGAAAGGCCAGTCAGATACATGTGGCGGTGCAACGTCTTTGGCCCCCAACAACTGTCAGTCGTACAATGAATGTCAAGGAACTTCCACACGTAAGCCTCGACCTTAATCCCTGCATTTCCCTTCAAAAGCCCTGTGATCTCTGTGACTCTCCAACAAGACACAGAGTCCCATGAGAAACTGTCATTCAGCCATGTATCAATCGTTTCACTCCTATCATTCGACACGACCTTATCCTTATCGATGGTTTTCTCCTATCGCACTCGTTGGAGGCATCATCGTTACCATGTTGTTTTCTCTTCTGAACGTGGCTTCTCAGGGCTATACACAATATACCCAGTCGACCACCAATCCGAATGCAACCTTAGCTCAACGCGACTGGCTCACGAATTGGCCTTCATTCTTAGTTGGGACCCAAGTCACCTGCGAAAGCTCTCTATTCGCTCTTCAGAGCCAAGTCTACACAAATAAGAGCGCGCTCCCATTTCGAGTGCAAAGGGTCTGGAAACCTGACAAGGATGGCAAGGAAACTGAAATGGGAATGTTGGAGTATTTCAATCAGCCCTTTCAGCAATGCAACATCACTCGGATATATACGGATCTCGACATTAGAACTACTTGCTCTCTAGGCCAGATATCAATGTTGGAGGAGTAGTTACTGGCGAGGCAAGCTACTACTTTGAACTAAACGAAGGTCGGACATATCTCGATCTGTTGGTAATTTATGACCCTGTCGCGTCTTCTCATAATAGTATGCGTTGCTTCGTGGACAGTAAGCAAACACATCAAGCAAATTTGTACTAGGCCAATTCTATGATGCCTTTTTATTGGGCAGATGTTACGTGGAAATTTGCCATTGCCAATATGAAGCAGGACAATCGCTGGTCTGCTGGCAATATCCAATTAGCAAAAAGAGCCAAAACCAGGTCGGAGCATGTTTTCCAAAGACAAGATCACGTATAAGGATGAGGACTGTTTGCATTCGATAAGGTCTCAATTTCCAGATTGCACAAAGAGCCTCACCGCTCCATAACGTGTTAGCTGTTAGAGTAAACTTAAAATGAAGGGTATCTGTGGGAATAGGGTAGGAAACATCGGGATCAGCCTAACTATTCCTCGCTCAACACTCGCTATGTGCAGTGTACGTAACCTCAAAAGCAGCAACTTGCTGCGACCTGGCTACATCTCAGAAAACAAGGCTTTTTGAACCCTCATATCTATGCTCAATTCGGCGCCATATAACTGATCATCACAGTATCCCTGCTGATAGATTGACTGAGTGAAAACTAACTACTACAGACCCACCAGAAAGTCTGTGCAGCATGATTGGCACAGAGCTTACTAATTGGAGACGACAGCACATATGTGCCGTGAGCGGGGAGTATGGGTCACGTCTCTCGCCCCACCAATGTGTCGAGTCTGTTTCTTTCGGTCCATAACAAGCGTCACTGTTCTATTTTGACTATTCCCCTACTCAACGCGACCCAAAACCCAGCTCCTTTTCTTATTATAAATCTTTTCTCTTATATAGCGTCTTTATAACCACACCTTATTTTGCCTCCCCAAAGCAGGCCTGACCAGCAACCATCCTCTGTGGTAGTCCGAAGATGTCCCACCAGCAATGGACAGGACAGTTTGATGTAGACGGCCAGTCTTCTCAAAAGATTTCACCGGCGGCTCCTGACCCCTCAGCAGCCCCTGAGTCTTATATAGGCTCGAATACTGTGTCAAATGGACCAGAAACACAGCTCATGGACCCGCCATACCACGTCAACATTGGACCTCCTGTTGACCATCCAAACCAGATCATGATACCGCATGGTTATCGTCCTCCAATGGGAATGCATGATCGTGAACTGCCCGCTACAACTTTTTTATCACCTCATCCAATCCAGAGCCATAGCCAGCCCAGCCCTGAAGATTCTATACGGCATAGCATGTCCTGGGACGTTTCAAGTTCCATGACTGTATCTCCCCGTCACCCCAGACAGTTCAAGAACAGTCAATCTAAGCGGTTGGGCAGCAAACATAAGAATTGCTTCGGCGAAGAGGTCCCCCCACCCCTGAAGAGCACTTGTCCCGAAGAGGAACGATGTATATTTGAATCTCGCTGGTTACACCGCAATCAAAAGGGTCAGGCTCTATGGGACAGTATCCAAGATGACTTCAAAGCACGTTTTCAAAAGTCCCCTGGTAAGGAGATGCTCCAAATGAAGTTCAAGCGAGGCCGATATAAGTATCTGGACTGGATTCTAAAAGATGTAAGCTGACCTGCTTTGCCATGATATAACTATACTGATTGTTTCCAGGAGGAAATTCTTTGCGAGGCCTGGAACATTGTCGAGAAGAACCGATACCAAACGATTCTCGATACCTTCCATGAGCTTGGAGGCTCTCGAAACATGCGTCTGACCGCAGATGATATTCGAATTAAAGTTATAAAAGATCTTAAACTTGAAGAGAAATTCGTTAGACCAGGACCTAAGCGAGGGTGGGCAAAAAGGCAGGCCGGTTACGGCAATGACAACAACGATGTACCAAACAACAATGAGTGTGTGAGCGCTGAATCGCACAACAAATACGGAGACGAGCACACCGAGTCATCGGTCCACAGTCAGAATGAAGTTCCAAGCTTGTATCACAAGCTGTGGAGCCAGTCCGTCAATTCGCGGGGCGATGTTTCACCTCAGCAACCTGATATACTACCTTTTCATATAGATGTTCAAAAACCAACCCTCCCGTGCGACAGCTCGACCCACGAAACTACCGACAGCACCAGCGATATATTTCCTGGCAAATTGATCCATTTTGACTCAAAAAGCCCTGTTCTACAAGACGTCAGCCCCCAAACTCGAGATCAAGATGGAGGGCATTCGATCACCAGCTTTCCTGGGGAGGAAGCTTGTGATTGGATTCAATTGACCGATCCTGCATATACATTCAACATCAGTCAAATGCGACAGGTCAATATCAAACACTGTAGCCCACCAATCAAGTCGCCTCAAACGCTAGACCAGATGCAAGGGCAAAGCTACAGAGACGGAGATGCGCAGACAGCGTATCCTGAGCAATGTATGACCTCCTTCACACAGCGGCCTAATATTGTCCAATGACTCCGAGCCAATCAATGGGTATATCAGAGATAGTCACGCGTTTCAGTTCTTTCACCGAGTATTCCGTCGTCTGATCGTCTTATCTCAGTCGGGGATTTTCTCCAGAGGCGAATCAAGCTGCAAAAGCTCGAATGGGCAGCAAACCAGCGGCTCGAGCAGTCTTTCAGACGCAGGTGAAAGAAGGAAGGCTCTCACACTGAAGCGGTCACGACATGATCAAGGTTGTGGGGATGATGATAATGACAAGCGAGATGAGCCCCCTTTGAAAAGAAGCAAGGTACATCAAACTCAGTGCGGCACTCGGTCACAGTTCTTAGCATGCCCCTACTGGAAGCTTGACCCTGAAAAGTACTGGGAATGTTTCCTGAAGAAGAATGACACCATTGGCCACTTAAAACAACACCTGGCTCGACGTCATACCCCAAAGTATTACTGTCAAACATGCTATGCTATATTTGAGGATTATGGCTTATTTGATAGGCATGTACTTGAGAGACTCTGCGCGAGACGCCCATCGGCGAAACTAGAAGGCATTTCGCAGCAACAAAAAGCCAGTTTGTCTCGTCGGAGCAAAGGATCTAGTGAAAGCCAATGGTATGCAGTATGGTCCCTGCTTTTCCCGGACGTCGAACGGCCCATGACCATATACATCTACTCTACGCACTCCGAGGACTTGTGCCGAATGCAAGAATACGCTCAACGGGAGGGGTTGGCTGTTCTATTGGATGAGCTCCAGTCTAGTGGGCTTTTAGTTAGGCCTGGAATATCTGACCAAGACTTGCGATCTACTCTACAAAGAGCGATAAGCTCTATGTTTACAAATTGCTCACACAGACGTCTAACAGATGCTGCTGGTGCTACCTGCAGCAAGTCTTGTGAAGCAATCGACCTACGATCACGGGCAAAAGGCACAAAAGGTGACACCAACCTAAGCAACGGAAGTCTTTCCTCTGCCACTGCCACTGAATCGGAGATCCCGGTTGATCTTACTATGGTCTCAGATACCGCTGGTCTCTATGAAGCAACTGCTGGAACACGACCACAGTCCTCAGCGATATCTCCAAAGTCACGTCGTCAAATAAATCAAGATCAAACTCAAACGCACCAAGGACAGATATCTCCACATCCTAATCTCTCCAATGCATTACGTTTTGAAGAGAGTTTATATGGAAGCTTTGAAGGAGTTGACTTCGGAATGTGTGAGGACTTAGAGGTTTCAGATTGGGACGAGCTATTATTGAGTGTAACTGGGACCTCACGTTAAAGTCCTGTAACTTAACATAATTATTACCTTGCATATTAAGACTAAAGATAACACATTGCTTAGTTCAGTCAAGCTTATAACAGTTTTAAACTTCTCTGCTAATAGGGTCCAGGCTTACAAGCTTAGAATAAAGAGATATACACTTAACCTTGCGTAATTCTAATACCACCTTCAATAATCTCTGATGCGTGCATATAGATCGTCTTACACGGCACAGCACTGCAAACCCCGTCCAGAAAACACATACGTGATTAGATTCAATCAAGTCCAACTTAGGTAGCTGATAGGCTGCAGAACCTAACAATGAACTAGGAATACTTTCTTGTCACGGCTTTAAATTGAATATAGTTAAACTAAAAGCTTATTATTATTCTATTCTTGCCGATACTTAGATGCTTCTTGCCATAGTGATAGTAGCTCATCAGAAACCCAGCGCTTTCGCTTATCCTCCTGGATCAACCCCCAAATTGGCGCTGCAAGTAGGGAGGCAGGCCAAAAGAAGACACAAACACCCAAGATGAAAAAGGTACCGAAAACGCTGAAATTCTGCAACTGGCCACTCGAGCGAACGCGCTGCCGTTGGCATTGGGCGTCTAGGACTTGACCTATCTTGTCTGTATCAAGCTGTGAATCCTTCAAATACAATGACGGGAGCGCCAGAGCTGACTTGAAATCGTAAGCAGCTTTATCACGTGAGGTCAACTTAAGACTTGCGAATTCCATTACTTGAAACTGGAACTTGGCCAGGCCGGTCTGAAACCACAGACGTACTTCGGAGCACCAGTGATCGTCAGGGATAGGTTCGAGTAGTGACACACCGGGACGAAGCAAGCCTTCCAAAATGAGTGCTATATGGGGTTGGAGTCAGGAAATGATTATACAAACGTGCGTGTTTGCTGTTACGTACCTTTGTTACCGATTGATTTGATGCTATGTTCTAAGAAGTGCGTCGTAGCATAGACGCCAAGGCGCAAAGCGGTTGCTTGCTGGGCTATCTCAGCCTCGTCATCATTGATGAGAAAGGGTGCCATGATTGAACTGAGATTGGATGGTATGCCGTCCATTTCTGTACATTTCCCAGATCTGGGATTGCAAAACTGGTGCTCATCGGTACACATGATCATTGCGAAGTCGGTATCGGGAGCCCAAATCTTAGATGTGTCGCCCAATTGTGGAACAGAGACAGGAAGATAGGTTGTTCCATTTGCCTGGAAGACAGGATCAGAGACGGGGGCAGAAAAAGCCGCGGCGGGCTTCCCTATCTGTATCAATGAAAGGTCGGCGTGAGGGAGTGTAAATGCATCAATGGGATCCCAACGACTGTAGTAACGACTCAGATTCGGTCGTGAAGCGAGTGCAGTCCTATTCTAGAGATTAGATTGCCTGAAATCCCTCTATACGAAATTCTTCAAAAAGAATACTGACTGGATTTCAAAATGGGCATTGTTATTAGCAGAGTCCAATATGCGCCTGGCCATGAATGTGTAAGAATTTCCATCACGTGGGCCAAAACGAACTTCCGAAAGAGCTCCGACACTCCACGAGTCCGTATTGTTTCCCGTGACGTCGTTTACCGTGGCGTTGCTGATGATCTTGTAGAGCGGTGGTTCATGGCCATTCATCTGTATTGGGGTACATGTGGACCTCCAACGGTACTGAACCCGTTCGTCCTCAGGCGCATCAATTCCCAAATGAACATGAGAATCAAGTAAACCTGTATCAAAGGAGATGGCTCCGTTCGATCCTGTCTTGCAAAACTCTTCGGCGAATGGGCACTTCGCGGACGTGGTTTCGGTATAAGGAAGTTTCTCTACTGCAAATCCCTTCTGTAACTTGACTTTGAAGATTGCGCCATTGTCTTGGTCATTATTATACCATTCTCTGGCATAGGTCCTGGCAGTCATTGTCTCCTCTAGATCTCGGGCAAAGACGGAAGACACGCGGCCGACCAAATTATCTTCAGAATTCAGCTCGGTTCGAAAGCCACATGACCCTCCCTCAGAGAGCACGATGATATCATCGGTAACCTTAGTTACGACTTGTGGTGGAATAATGACAGCAGTGAGCGGGAAGAGAAGTGCGACGAGAGACAAAAGACCAAGGCTCAATGTAAGTCTTATCCGCCAGGGCCGTTGCTTATCCCACGAAAAGATAGCAGTTGAAAGGCTGATTATGGCTGCGGATGGAGAATCGGAATTGCGCATGACTGTCCATTGTTGGTGTTCAAAGGTTCCAGCCGCTGGAACACTTGATCGAGAAAGATAGACAACAACGACGAAGAGCCTCCAGATACTGCCAGCGAGTAGTGTACTCAGTAGGAAGGCCAGTGTGGCTATTATATAGCTCGCTTGATTGTTAGTAACAGTAAGTGTCGCTCCTAACACATTACCCTTATCATGATTGACCCAGAAGCCGATATATATTTCATTGTATGCCATCTATATGATGAGCTTCAGTGTTGCGTAAGTATGAGATATACCACTTGTTAGGGCAGTCTGTTGGCGTCGAAAAATCTGGCTGCAGTCACAGAAATATTAGAGATACATGAATGAAGAAAATGCTGAGAACATGTCAGGAGATTTTGGTCTTGAATGAAAGGTCATTCCCTTGACATTAAGAGTGTCTAGACCTCCCTTGCGGCTGAACATACATGGCGCATATGATAGGGTTGTCTCGCGGCCAGTGCAGCCAATCGTATCCTTTTACTGACATGCATCCATGTTAAAGCAATCCAAAAATGGTTAAGTCTTCCGAACTATTGAAGTTGCCAAGGCAGTTTTTTTTCAGCTCTTCTTGGCATTTAGCTAAATGTCCCCTCCAGTCGCATTTATGCTAAGCAAAAGAGAAGATACTTTGCTAGATGATTGTATAATAGTTGAATGCTGTTAAATAGCAGGTAAAATGATACTTGATTAACAAAGGCATCTTTATTTAGCTTCCTCTCTGTTTAGAAAAGAATCAAAGCAATACATATTTACGATCTATATACCTAAGTGATATTGCAGAAACAGCTAATAGAATGTTTAGCGTGACAATCATCTCAGCCACATTTCATAGCTTAGAATAATGCAAGTCCTGACTTGCTTATTGCTCGTAATGCATTGCTCCCTGTGAACTCCAAAAAGGTCGATCGGTAAGCAGCTGGAAAATCTGCAGTTGCTTCTGGTAAATTACAAGTCTCTATCCCACTAGACCACCTGGTATCAGGATGCATCGAATTTCTGCACTTTCGGGAGTGGTTTCCGTGCAGGGGTCTCACTCCTACATAAGCTCAAGGTCTTGTTGACCCGATAATGGTCAGTCGCAGAACCAGCTTATCTGAAATTCTTGAGATATTTGTAATCAAGACCCTTATTCTTCTTGCTCTTGGAACAGGAGCCCTTGCTGTCTCTGGTAATGACGTTGTCTGCTAGAGCAAGCTTGGAAGTGTCAGTGTTTCGGCTAGCAACATTCCTCGGCCAACTATTGCAGTAAAGTACTATCTCCCAACGATTCCTTCACATCATCAGACTTTCCAGACGTCAACCTGAAAGTAACAAATTCAGTTCTATCGTCATCGCATCTTTGCAAAGTTAGGAAGCTCAAAGGCTCGCTCAGTTTAATCATTTAGGTTTTCGTTGTCGATATTGTTATTCTTAGTTTAACTTGGAAGGCTTATGTATAGGCAGTGAATACATTAAAGCTACCACGTTGTTCTTATTATCGTCAAGATTCAGGGTCCCCAGAAGCCGAAGCAGGAGAGCTTGTGCCTTTAAACCTTTTAAAATAAAGGATCTCACTACGAAACCAAGCATGTACCGGGCTCATAACTCTGGAATTGACCATTTGACGAGCCTTGTTTTTTCTAACTAATTAAGGGGTAACATGCGCAGTTTTTATCAACTAGGGGGTGACCCCGCGTCACTCATCATCGATCAATCAGAGCCCCGTATTTGCTGACACATCCCAATTTAACTTTCAAACGGTACGTACTCGGTGTACAAACACCGCTTTTCTCCTGTTTCCATTTGCTGATAACTTCATTTTAATATTGCCAACTACGCAATGACCATAGCATACCGTACATTGGATATCTGGGACCAAGTAGCGCCAAGAGCGTATATACGTCTGTGGTATTGTTTTCCTTATCAACAATCTGCAAGTCTGCATGACCTCAATGAACATTTAACACTGGCTCTATCTGGATTGTCCAAACAATACCCGGATTTGAAGGGCAAGATTTCACTCCTTTCGAACTCACCGGGCCACCTCGCCATCACTGCGAGTGATGACACCGAAATTCCTGTCAACATTGTCGACCAGCGAGATTCATTTAGCTGGTCGTATAGTCAGCTCAAAAGTCAAGGCTTCCCTGCAAGGGCTTTTGTGGATGCCTCTTTCGATCTTCCTTATCGACTGGTAGAAGGCCAGCAGGGGATTCCAGTTTTTGAAATCAATGTTCGTCTGATTGAAGGGGGATTACTTCTTGGTATCTACGGCCATCATTCTGTTTTTGATGCTGGTCGTATGCACGCAGTGATCAGGTCCCTTGCCGAACTCACCAAGAACCCAACCAAGACGCTTGCTATTCCACCTCCAATCGACATAAACAGTGAATCACAAACAGCTGGGAATGATGTAACCCAGGTACAGCCAGTCCCCGACTTGAACGAACTGGTTTCGCGTTGTCCCGAGTATCGTCTTCTTTCTGCTCCTCTTGGACCAACACAATTTCGTGTCCCGGAAGCTGGCACCCAATCAAAGGCTATTCAGAACACTGGTAGTATTTTTGTCATTCCAGACCAGGTCCTTCGCGATCTAAAGGAAAAGCTCGCGCATACAACGTCCATTGACTCCCATGAGTACCAGCCTTCAACATTTACCTGTCTTGCAGCGATCACCTGGGCTCATGTCACCAAGGCACGTCTGTCCAGCACTATTAGCCATGCCTCGTTACCATCGACCAAACAGCCTTTTCCGGAGGAGGTACGCCTAATGGTTTCTGTCGACTGGCGGCGACGCGTGTCCACCAATGTCACAAGCTCCAGCGCTGGTAATTCAATTGCCCTACCAATCGCCTCAATCAACACTTCAACCATCTTAGCGGCATGTGACGAGGATCAGGATGTTGCCTGCTCCGCTCTAGCAATCATAGCGCTTGCCATCGACGAGCCTGTTCTCAGCGTCAATGAAGACTTTGTGGCTCTTCGTACGGCTGTTTTCCGCGCAACTCCAGACCCGCGGCTTATCGGGCTTGACTTTGATCTATGTGATCCACGCGACTTCTACTTCAATACGTGGCGGCACTTTGGGACTCAGACTTGCTGGGGACTACCAGGACTTATTAAGAAGGATCCCAACGAGGGTGTTGCACCAGACGCTATGCGCAGAGCCCAGGCCGGCTTCGGCAATGGTGCCGGCTTAGTGTTGCCAACGACGGATAGCACTAAGTTCGAGATACTGATGACTTTGGACGTTGATTCGATGGAGGTTCTGCGCACTGATCTCGGTTGGAAACATTGGGTTGAGCAAACCGTCATTTGATGTTGAGGCGGGATCGCCGCCGCCCCTGATATGTAATAAATGAGGGGGGTCTCATCACAAAGAACGCATAGCTGAATTAGTACCTCGCTTACATGAAACCATTCTTGACCCAGACTCTTTCCTTCCACCATTCGATCATCTCGATGCTTGTTCTACGTTCACGTGTCAGCATAAGTCAGCACGTCCTTCGAACTTTGTTTTCCATCTCCCTTCATCCCCATCGTCTCGCGGGTTCCCTTCAGGCATATTTCTGATTCAACTTGTTTCACAATAATTTCAGCAGCACTCTATCAGACTTCCACCACCTGGGTTTGCATAAAACAATGTCTTCAAAAGACTTGAATACCTCCGAGGAGCCGCAGTCTCCAGTCAATCGCTACAGCTTTCTTCTCGCTCATGCACCGGCAAGCTCGCATGGCACCTACCTCGACGTTTCAAATGAAGGCGTAGAATCGCTGGAAGAGTACCAGGATGGAGGTTATCATCCCGTTCGCCTCGGAGATACCCTTGGACCTTCTGGTCGATGCAAGGTCATTCACAAACTTGGTCACGGATGATTTGGTACAGTCTGGCTTTGCCAAGACGCGGTGGGCGCCCGCTATATCGCACTGAAAGTCCTGGCCAGTGAGCTGAAGTCAGATGATCTTCCCGACCTGACGTTGGCTGATCTGGATCGATCTCATCCTGGCGCGAAGTACATCACCTCTCCTTTGGATCAGTTCTCCCTGGAGGGACCCAACGGCTCTCACTATTGTCTGGTGCTGCCAGTCCTGGGTCCTTCTGTCTCACCAGATTTATGGGAACGGTTGGATAAAGATGCAGGTTCTGCCTTACGAAGATTTGCTCGTCAGAGTACACAGGCGCTCGACTTCTTGCACCAGGACCATATATGCCATGGAGGTGAGTTCGAACCGGAATTTGTCAAGTATCAACTGCTTACATGAGTTATAAAGACTTCCGCCCGGCAAACATTTTAGTGAAGCTCAAAAGCCTGGACCACTTGTCTGAGGACGAGCTACTGGCAAAGATCGGACAACCCACGAAGATTTCGGTCAAGACAGAGTCAGGCGAGCTGCCCTCATCTTGCCCTGAGTACGTGGTCCCACGTGCAGATATCTCGCAGCTTGGGAACAACTTCCTTACTGATGAGATTTCTGTGATTGATTTCGGAGAATCCTTCACGTTTTCTGAACCTCCAGAGGGGCTTGGTATGCCCGAGAACTACCTCCCACCAGAGGTCCTAATGGATCTCCCAGACGCTGTTGGGCCGGCTTGTGATCTATGGGCGCTCGGATGTACACTCTTTGAAATCCGTGAGCAAATACCGCTGTTTTACATGATCTACGACACCGATGAGTTATTGGCGGAAATGGTTAGGTTTTTTGGCAAGTTCCCCGAAGAGTGGTGGAACAATTGGGATGGTCGCGAAGCCTATTTCGATGAAAGCGGAAAGTGGCTTAGAAAGGGAGAAGACTGGTCTCTAGAGGTGGCGCTCAGTAAATCTTCGACTCGGGGGAGGATTACAACAAGGGGCCCAAAAAGTCGATGATAACCCCCGTTCCAGAACAGAAGTTACTCGCAGATCTGCTTTACAAACTGCTTCAGTACAAGCCCGAGAAGCGGATCAGCGCAGAAGAGACCCTGCAACACGAATGGTTCAGGTGTTAATTAGTACTTTATAATACTATCAAACCTATCACGCCCATGATCTGGTATAACTGAAGTTACTGCGCACGCGGAAATTCATCTAGTTGTACATCGGGGTTAGGTTTCTTTATTATTGATGCCTATCGGAGAATGCAGCATCCCTATGTTTCTCTCTGCAGCGTAACGTGGAAGGGAGGCTCGCGTAGCGAACTACTGGCTAGGCGATTTTAAATATAGCGGATCTGATTTTCAGCGCGTGCTTGAAATTTCCATGCCTGCGGGAGGAAGAACTATCCAACAAGGAAAGCATTTTATAAATGAGGGTGAGGAAGCATTCGAAGTCTCCTGGTAGGCAAAGGGCCCTCCCACCACCACCAGCGATGCTCGAGAGGAATTTTAAGTTTTGTTGAGGTCAAGCAACCCAGAGCTAAAACCACGGTTTGAGCATGCATCACCGCCCCCCGCCCGGTCCATTCAGTAAACTTGTTCCTCTTTACCCATGTTGAAGACGGGCGATGGAGAGGCAATGTCCCATGTTTGGATTCATCCCATCCCACCTTTTTAGCTTCTTCTTCTATATCCACCTGGCCACCCAGCAGGAGGGCGCTAGGACAATTATTCATGACAACTGATCTTCCCATGACGAATTGTATTGCCACTTTGAGGGTTGTTCGTATCTTGCAGATGGAGTCGGTATGTTCGGGATGCTGAGTGCATTCTGTCTTGACCAAGTAAACAGGAATGTCACCAATGTCGTGGGCTCTATAAGGACCTCCGTCTGGTCGAGTTGCTTGGTCCAAGACAATCAAGAAAGACTGGAAAGTAGGCTGTAGGATATGTGTCTGCCTAAAAGCATTCAATATGTCCTCCTTTGTCAAGAGAGGATCATGTTGCTTTCCCAAATAGCCTTTAAGTTGAAAGTCAAGGAGCCCAGGTGGCAGGTCCCTCATCACCTTCCCATCCCTTAAGTCGTCGCACAGGCCTTTGTGCCAGCGGTGGATTTCCTCGATCGTGGGCTTTGAGAAACCCTCTTTCCACGTAACAGTCGACGTTCGTGCGATATGACATCCAAATTCGATTTGAGACTGGTAGGGCTCAAATGATTGCCGGTAAAGCCAGATGTCCAGAAGGCTGAGCATGCCATGCCCGAAATCGTGTGGTTGTCCCTTTTGTTCCAGAACGTATATCATGACAGATTTGTTGTAACACCAGGCCACTCTTCTCAGCCGGTTACGATCGATCGGACCCCGCCACATGAGAGGTTTGTACTCATTACCGTCGTACTTGAAGCGTATTGGGTGAAATTGGATTGAGCCAGCAGCTAAATAACGGTGATCACTTTCTTTGAGCCCTCGTAGGTGATGGAGTATCTCATCTCTATCATGAAATGGTTTAGTAGACTCGGTTTTCAAGCGATCGAGAAGGTCTCGCGCATCAGATCTGCTTCTTAATACCCAGTGCCTAGGGTGGTCAGTCATTCCGGCGCCAGCTGCAGATGATAATACTGTCAGAGGGAGAAAGCGAGAGAGGATGTCCCGCCTGACCTTTATAATCATCTCTCAGTTTAAGCTTTAGGCTACAGCATAAACACTAAATTGATTTGACCAGTAAATTGGGGACTTACGCCTCGGAAAAACTCAAAATAATACCATAAATACTAAACTTTCAGTGGTTCGATTATCCGTGTTACTTTGGGGAGACGATAATATCTAAGAAAATGTTACAGTAAAACCTTGCTAACTGAGATCTTTTTCTTTGCATTCTGCCTGAACCTTGGTAGCTTCCAATTAGTCTTACTACGTACATGCCGTACAGGCTGAGACAGGGCGACAATTCACAACCTTAGCAGGGCCCGGCTTAATATACTGATTTTTAACCATTTACATTTAAGATAAGCAGTGTAGACAGTTTTATTTTATTTTTCTAGCTTCTTTCTTAATCTCTACTGAGCTCTTTAGTAGAGAAGCACTACGAAACTCGTTCTTCATGGCTGACCGGTACTGTTTCTTTACTACTAGAACAGTGCTGTAGAATCCAGGGGTGCTGTGCAACCTGATCGAGTGGCAATCGTTTCTCAGGATCTCGAACGAGGAGCTAACAGCTGTTAGTATAGGGCTACAGTTTCTGTACCTAGAAGGAACATACGTTTTTGATAAGATGCTTTGCTTTTGAACCTAGAAAGTCCGGGATCTGCATGTCTGCTCTGGCGGTTCGTCGTTGTGTCTTGACCGGTGTGTCTTCGAATGGTGGCACCCCAACGAGGAACTCAAAGATCAGCACCCCTAAGCTCCAGCCATCGACCTTCTCATCGTAGAATCTTCCAACGTCTGTTGAACCCAATCGGATCATTTCGGGGGGCAGGTAGTCCAGCGTGCCGCACATCGTTTCTCGCCTTCTGGAAGGTGAATGGACACTCCATCCAAAGTCGCTGATTTTCAACTCATCGTACATACCAACCAAAATATTTTCAGGCTTGATATCTCGATGGATGATGTTCTTTCGGTGTAGATACTGCAGCGCTGATACGACTTGGGCGACAAATCGAGCCGCTTTTTTCTCTGGAAATCGGGTTTCCTTCTGCAGGTGTTTGTAAAGCTCGCCTTTGGCTGCAAATTCGAGGACGAGAAAGATGCGCTTGGTATCGTGGAAATAGCTGTATAATTGCACGATATTGGGGTGACGGAGATTAGTCTGTATTTCGATTTCCCGGCGTACTTGACTTTCCATTCGGCATTGTCGTAACTCAGCTTTGTAGAGACCTTTCAGGGCGCAGATGAAGCCTGAGCTGCGCTCCCGTGCGAGATAGGCGCGACCGAATTTGCCTTTTCCCATTGGTCGCCCAATTTCGAACATGCCGAGATGAAGATGTTTGTAAAGCGTAGCACCTTTCGTTTTTGAAGTATTGGGTGATTGTGCGCCAGGCTTTTGGGCAGATGAAGGCGATGGTGGGTCTTCAATCTGTCCCTTCGGTGAGGCCTCTGCCTCTGACACGGCAGCTCTTTTGACAGGAAGTAAAGTCTTCAGTAGAGAAGGTCCAAGAACCGACTGCGGTTGTGGGATATTAGTCTGTATATTGAGTTAAGCAGGGTTTCCAACTACAAGTCATAAACAGTGATGCGTAAACCTTGGGCCTGGAACTGCTCTGGCCATAGTTGAGTTTTTTGTTGATAGACAGGCGATCGAACTGCTCTTCTAGGGTAAGCGACGCATTTCCGTCCATGTCAGGATTGTGCTGTGAAAATTGAAGGAAAGTAAGATAAAAGTTTATAGAAAGTCCAAGTCTCATGGCAGATAATGATAAAAGTAGTAAGCAATACTGAACATAAGCACACAGAATCAAACGTCAACATTCGTTGTCGACGTCGTTCGTTTATAACGTGCATACAGGATCACGTGTGTGTCATGCAAACACAGAAGGGCTGAGAATAAATGCCTATTAAAATGGTAAAACTTAAGATCTAAGCTACTGAGGGATGCATGTATCTCTCGAGAGAAGTCAATCAAGGCCTTCCAACAATAATATGGCGGTTGTCCTCATTACGCGATGAGGTTCGTGGTAAGGAGAAACAGAGAACGAGAGGAAAATTAGATGACCAGCAAGAGTGGGGATCAACGAGTCCGGGGAGATTTTGAGCGCCAATTCTCGACAGCCCTGGCAAGAGAAGAGTTTGCTAATTGGCGTCTCAATGATGATTAGCTCCACAGCGTGAAATAACACCAAATGCAGTACAGTCAGCCTACCACCCCTGTACTTAGACCAGATAGCCAAGGGGTTAGCCTCCTATCGATGACGAACCGGAGCACGTTCCTGTTTCCTCCCGCTCTTTGGTCGTAGATCCGGGTACCTCCCGGCTGACACTTTTGACAGATGGTGGGGGTACATCCTTTATCTACCGTAGATATACCTATTTAATGCTTACAGAGAATACTTGTTAATAAGCCCTTGGAAATGTCGAAAAGACACCATGTTGCGCTCTGCCTTTTGTGGCAAGCATACAATATATTGGTAGCGTACCGTGGCTTGTAAGACGATTACGTATCACGAATCCCGTCCGATATTGTGAAACGGGTGACGTGACTGATGCATATACAGTAGACACTCATGACATCGAGAACGCCCTTCGGGTTCAAGCCACCAAGATCCCTTTATATAGCCTCTCCGACGGGGTGGTTGGCAGTCTGCCTGCATTACGATAAATAGAAAACTTCCGATGTAATTAGCTCGCTTAGATAGTGGACGGGAATACTAACGAGAATTGTATTACTTATCACAGGTCTACCCCTCAGAGGCTATCAAAGCCCTACATTAGCTTAAAAAGGAACCTACAGGGAACCCCCAGTCTCGTGAGTTTCTATGGTACGACACGGTGTTGATATCAACCTGTGCACAGCAAGTTATCGAGCACATTTCTCCCCCAAACACAAAGCTCACCTTCCGAGCATCGCTTCGTGATCCTGGATTCAAGACATTGATGACGGTCATCGGTCGAGAGACAAGTCTGTGTGTCTAGGGAATGCTTTTTTCTGGGGCCGGATTAGCGGCGGTGAACCATGTCCTCCAGTTGCATCCTTTGAAGAACCCGAAGCGCCCTGCATTAGATCAACAGATATGACTCGAAAACATCTCCAAGCCATATTTGCTGCCGTTGCGACGTACCATCCACAGTCTTTGAAGGCTAGCCAGCGGCCAAAACGGACAGCCATTGTCTGGGCTGAAAAGGGAATGATTGATCGATGTGCTGGAGGTTCCGAACTTATGCAAAAGCTGGGCAAGAGGGGTATTCCAACTGAACCTTACCCCGGATTTATGGAAGATTCCGAACTTGGCCCGGTTGCTTGGGGTCTTCCTCACAAGACGAGGAATGACCCGGCTTCCAATGGTCGGGACAAGATATTGGAGAGGCTCTCTGTTTGTCTATGCCCGCGGACCATCTCGAGATGCCTATGCCTGGACACGTGTATCTGCTTTATGAGAACATGGCACGGGCATTTGAGTATTTTGATGACTCTAAGTAATAAGGATATCCACTTATGTGAGGAAGCTAAACACAAGTTCATTTGGTAGATGTTTGAGACTTAAGAATCACAATTCTTGTCATTGCGATCTTGCAAATTATTGTTTCAGGGATGACTGAACATGACTATAAGAGATAGGATATTCATGTGTACCTATAACACATTAATACAGCACGACTTGGAGTAGTTGTATCCATAACATATTAGGTGACGGGTGTGAGAGGAGAGTCCGACCGTGTATCTCGCGTGATTATCTTGGCTATTCCTCAATTTTAGCTTTAGGCTACAAGGTGTCCGGAATTATTGAACTACTGATTTGTCGACCATTTAACTTACTTTTGTTAGCGAAGCATGGTCCATGTAAACAGGGTACACTGAAACCTTATCGACTTAACGCGTCGTAGACGATCTCGATTGGGGTTGTCATAAGCACATTATAAAGAGGCTTCCTTAAGTTCTGATTTCGATAAATTCAACCTGCGCACTAGACCTTTCGACTACATTTCTACATAACACTGATAGGTGGAAAGAAGATAACAAGCTGTTATTATCGCTCAAGTTTGAGTCTTTAACCAACGGACCAATAATACCCCCGATCTCCTCGGTAGCGTGATATTATGGATGGAGCAGTGTACCTCGCTTATATTAACGAGGCCGGTGTTGACGAACGGTCAGATCATACAGGAAGATCATATCCACTTATGGGTTGTTGATACGGACTTGTTACAGTGAGGGCTTAAGCGAAACCTTACAATGATGTTTTATCTGAAAGCGAAAGGTCAGCCTCAGGCTGTCATAAGAATTGGACCCCGACAGCATAAGAGACGAAATAATTTGATCACCTTATGCCAGCTTAGGCTAGCATTTAGGCTACATTATTCCTGTAGTCGTCTTGAAGGACATTTCTTCTGACACACACCTGGTCAGGTATTATGATAACCAGGCTACCCGTCTCTATGTAAAGCTTTGCGTGACACGTTTGATAGATAAGGCAGTTCAGATGACGATTGAATACTACGTTACCAACTAACTGGAACCTCATGAACTGACGGCTGCAACAGGGTAGAACCAACAGGTGGAGCTACGAGCATGGGTTTCCAACGACATATCCAATGCTTCCCCTGAGAATACCCATATTAACCCCGAGTCGACCCATTAACAGCCTCAGGGATCGTATCCTGCAATATTGAGGGATAAAAGGGCTCCCTTTGCCGATGCTCCTAGGTTTTGGAAAGTTCCCAACGGCATCTCTTTCTTGACTTTTTATCTCCGAACAACACACTAGCCATCATGTACCATCTCGATCTTGAGCCCTTTGCTGCTGGTGGCCACTGCGCTGTGGCTATCTGTCTCGGAGAGACTCCTCTTGACAACCCAAACAACGTCTACGATCTTGTCAAGTGCCTTCAGCAAAAGTTTAGCGACATTGTCTTCCTGATTTGTGACGAAATTCACAAGTATGAGATGATGATACCGCGGAACATGACCATTTCCAGAGCTCAACGACTGGCCATCAAGAAGGGCGATGACATGGATGCAATTGTGACCAGCGCGTTTGATCGCCTCAGGCAAGACAACCAGCTATCGGCCAATGTGACTATTTTGCGCTGGTCCCAGATCGAGGATGAGGATTACCAGAAGGTCCATGACATCATGTACCAATACCGAAACCAGTTCGACCAGGAGCTCCGCACAAGCTCTGGGTTCTACATCAAGCGTCGTCTGGCTGTCGCCACATTGACTGAGGAACGACTTGAGAACTTTACGAAATATACCCTCGCTGAGCTTCCCGTCCAGCTCTTGGGGTTGAACCACAACAATCGCCAGTACACCACCATATTCCATCCAGTATACCCTCGGAAGAATGCTGATGGGTCCGCGGGCGACGTCGGCTCTGCGTATGTCTCGCCGATCGAGACGGTTGTGAATGCCTTCCGTAGCAATGCAGACGTCGTGGGCGACATCTCCCGCGCGGTGCCGCATATGGAGGCTGGGAAAGTCACTCGAGTATTCTTTGACAGACCTGTCCGAGAAGAGGTCAACGAAAAGTCAGGTGTTCGCAGTGTAGCTACACCATTGACGAAGGCAGCGGTTGTTTCTTAAGGTAGTAGCTAGATATACAATAGGTCTACCGCAGTTTGAGGTAACTACTGTGCATAGTAAAGATACAAGCTTTCTTTTGAGTTCAGATCAAACAGTAAGAGCTATAGACGATTCGTCTATATGGCACTGATAGATAGGATAAAGAAGAATTATGCTTCAGAGCTAAGGCGCCCACGTGTTAGTCTAAACTTGCATAATGTAGCTAAATCATGTCGTCTCTTAGACTCTAAGGAGCGTGTCCTTCTGACAAATTCACTCCACCCTACCTATGATCCTCTGAAGAAAAGATATTGCTGGATGGCTTACGGTATCGTTTTACACCCAGCTTTTCCAAACCTTATCCCCCGACATACAGAATATGATAAAAATCAACATCAGGAACCTAACAGCAGAGGTATCAGGGTCTCTTAGCTGTACGCCTCTGGCAAAGCTCATTATAAAGCCTAACGCGTAGATAGCATTTTTCGACATCATCTAGTCCAGATTGTCGATAATTTCAAGATCACTATCTCGTATTTATGCGCTTTACCCTATAGCGTAAACAGGGGTAATCGCAGGCGAGATCTGTGACTCGCTGAAAAAGTTGCCTGCTAGCCTCAACAACGTTAAACTATCACCTCTTGGCAACGTTTTTCAGCCCCGATCGAAGAGAACCAAACTATTGATTCTTCACCGCAAACTAATTTCCCAAGACACACTTGAGCCCCTGTACCTCTCCCGTTCCGTACTAGATCATCGAACTATTGATTGAAAGAAGTTGACCGCTAGCTTAAATAAGAAAACAACTCAGCATTGCTTCTGCAGGTTTGCCAGCGAACATCATCGGTAAATCGGCAAACACCATGCTCGTTGCCAATCAACCCAAGATGGGAATCGATTCTGAGCGAGTTCGGCTAAGAGCGAATTTCCCCCTGTCTACGTTGGAGGTCTAGATCTCAAAATCCCATCACGCTTACCCCAATTCATGCAGGTAACTAGATCTCATAAATAGAGATACAATTTCCTGGATAGCCCCCCTCATTTTGTCGTCCTCCGATACTCTGCTGCACCTTCTTTTAACCTCGGGTCATTTCACAATGCAGCTGTCAAATCGCCTCGGAGCCTTCACGGTTCTGAACCTGTCTCTTATTTCAAGTGCTCTGACGTCTCAAACCTGTAGTCAATTATCCGGTAGAGATTACACCGGTCCTAACGGCAGAAAATTCGAGATTCTATGCGACACTACCACAGTTAATGGAAATATCTTTGCCTATTACTCTCAGGGAGATGAGTTTCAGGATTGTGTGGACAGATGCGATGATGTCAGCATTTGCAATGCTGCGTTGTTCTTAGCGGGTAGTGGTGACTGTGCCTTGATCAACACTTATCAAGGGACGAGAGCATTCAATGGAAATGACCTCGCCATCGTTAAAGCAGCGCCAGTTCCAACTACGACATCGGCAGAGCCTTCATCAGCCGAGCCCACTACCACTGAGGCTGCTACCACAGAGGCTGCTACCACGGAGGCTACATCGAGCGAGGCTTCAACAACCGAGACCACATCAGTCGAGACCACATCAGTCAAGATTACATCTGTCGAAACCACCTCAGTCGAGACCGCATCGGCCGAGACCCCAGCAACTGGGTCTTCTACAAACGAGCCTTCCTCGTCTGAGAGCACTTCGGCCGACACTACGTCAACAGTCCTTACAGAAACCTCAACTTCGACGGTCGACTTGTCGACAACTCAGTCCTCAACAACCGAACCCTCGTCAACAGAACCTTCATCTACGAACGAAACATCATCAGAGACTTCATCGATTGTTCAAAACTCCACCACGGTCTCTACTACGGACTCGTCTTACACCAGTATCGCCACCACCGAGGCTTCAACAGACGACTGCGACGACGAGACATCATCTTATGAGGCTCCAACTACTTCGGTTGATTCCACTTCTACTGGAACAAAATCCGACGTGCAGTCCACGACTTCATCTACCCACAGCCTGAGTGGCTCCACTTCAATCCCTGAAACATCGGAATCTTCAACCTCCCTTTATTCGACTATTCAGACCACTTCAGTAGGATCTACTTCAGTGACTACAACAACTGAGGCGTCTTTGTCAATCTCTCTGTCAACCGCGATCACAAGCCAGGAGGTTTCTTCCATCTCTGCGTCTTCAAAGTCCACAACCACCGAGATTTATGCACCCCCAAGTCAGGCAACCTCTATGACCGGTTCTTCGTCTTATGAGACTCAAGAGTCTGTCTCAAAGACGCTCCCATCCTATGGCGTCACTACCATGAAGACAACAACTGAAGGTCGTCTCCCCACATATGCTCCTGCCTCCGACTGCGTCTGGACTGTTTACTTGACTATGGTGAAGTATGTCACTTGCAGCACCGGTGTAGTCCCCGAGACATCAACTACCGCCACGTATGTCACTGTTGACGGTAGCGCTGCGACTCACGGTCCTCCAGTGACTCAACTACCCAGTGGTTGTATCGGAGGCTATCAGGTAGATGCTAGCGGTAACAGTTATCCTGTGGTACAACCTACAATGGGATCTGAAGGCTACCCATCGGGTGAGAAGAACCATCCATCTGTTCGACCTACACTGGTATCACCAGGCGGCTCCCAGCTTAGCTCTGGAAATAACCAGTATCATGTTCCTGCTCCAACTGCAGGATCCCAGGGACCTCATGTGCCAGAACAAGGTACCGAGAAGCCCTCTGTATACCCGACGCAGGGATCGCAGGGTAACTCCCACGACAGCAAGGACCAGCCACCTGTTTCCGGCCAAGACTCGCCAGAGCCCAACGGTGAGGAGCCTCATAGAACACAAGGCGAGGCCGCTCCAACAGCCATCTCAGCATACCACTCTAGTTCCCCAGCGTATCCTTCCCTGGCGCCACCCGTCCACCAGGGTCAGCACAACACTTCAATGACCTTTACAGTCAAGACAGCTACGGCTGGAGGTGTAGGGGATCACAGCGCTACCTCGTCATCATCTGCGGAGGCACCGTCTACACCAGTTATTGCTTCAGAATCAAACAAACATCAGTCCATGCTTTGGGCATCAATTGCTGGGGCCCTTGTGGTCTTGAGCATGCTGTCCGTATAGTTTACATCGGTCTGAGTATTGAACAAATGATATTGTACTTGGATATATATATACTTCTACTCGAATATTAAGCTAATAGAACATTTACTACTTTTTAATTTCTTCATTAATCTTCCCTGACAGCTCTGACACTCAGTCAGCGTTTGCTCCACATGCATAGGGCAAAAGCTTAGAAAATACTTGGAATACCTTCACATGTTGTTCGGCTTACTTGCCGAATAGCAAGATATTATCCCTTTAAATCAGAAAAAACTCAATATATACAATTAATTATAGGAGGGATTCTGTACTTCAGTGTACAGCCGTTGAGGTATAGTCCGAACGGTAGAGGGTGTTTTCGGAACAAGTGCGTACTCTTGACCAAGCAGAAAGTAGCGGCAAATGTCGGAGCGACACAATCCAGGATGGCACGTACCCTACGATACGAGAACTGCGGGAAGCCACGGAGGTGGGAGGAAAATTGAACTCACTACTTTATGCTTGAGTCGGAAATCTTAAAGCTAGACAAGGGAACAGGATTGCCTTTATACCTGGATCTGATCGATATGTATGGTGCACTTTGGGTTAAAGCAGTGCATAGAAAACCGGGCTATTGCCTAATTAGGATGCCTTTTAGTACTAATTATCTGTTTATTTAGGAATTAAGATATATAATGTATTTCTTTTAGTCTAAGCCTAATTAGGTAAGGTTACTTAGGAATTCTTTGATTTTTAGTGCTATTTATTTTGATTTTTAGGGCTCTAATGTTCTGAATAAGCGGTTATATAAGCGGTACACTTAATATGGTACTTACCCTAATTTTGCACTGATATAAGTTACTTTGCACTGTACTGCGCGTGCTGTACATATCGATTAGATCTGGGCATCAGGCTCTGTTTGCACTCGGCGCTTTATCGGCCCGGTCAAATTTGCGATACGAGAGGCCCTCTCCTAGATCACGAAGAAACACGGAGCCACCAGATACTGTCAGTTTTGTTCCAGGTGGTAACCTAACTGGGAATGAACTCAATTGCATTATCTGAGAATACTTAGGAAGAGGTTTTGGGAGAACATGATCGTCAATCCGGCAGTTCCTTTACAATACAAATCTATGCAACCAATTAGAGTAAATTTTAAGCTTCGACTGAATTGAACCCGCGCCCATCTTATTGGAATGGGACCCGGTAAAAATCCAAACATGTGCAGGGCTCCACTGGAAGATACACCTGACAGCCGTACCGGATCCAATGAGATTGTTTTGCACCTTTGCTAATTAGGGATCCTTGGCTTAACTGACGGGATACCGGGACTTTGAACGGCCCCGAACTTGCTATTAGGTCCCGAATTAAGCCGACTTGTTCTCTATCCTAACACTTGAGCTGTCAGGTGAGTGACAGAAGAATTGTCTTCTAAGGCTAAGGTTATCAAAATAGATTAACCTAAGAGTTACTCTAAGTTGACATAAAGTGACCAAATTATTTCATCTCTTATGCTGAGGGCTGCTAGCATCAATCGACAAGGTAAGTGAGACAGCAACCTCTTCCCAAGTCGCCAAGTACCAAGCGGCACCCAGATATCTCTGCGTCGTTTACTTCTGGCTCTACGACTTGACTCCCGGACCCATAAATTAAGTCATCATACCTTATGCTACGGTAACGTGGTGCAAGGCCATTGTGAGTCATGCGGGATTCAATCCTAGTATAAAGAAGGAGCTTGACCACTCCAACGCTGCTGGAAAGACCATAGACATTTCCCGGTGAACTATCCAAGACCTACCTCTTACGAGTCGCAGTCCAAGGCCTTCACCTGGAGACACTACATTCTTCTATCCTATTACCAACTCGACTGGAATCCTGAAAGCGAATATGAATATCGACTACTATGAACGCATCGTGGAGAGGATCCAACCGGGAAACACTCAGGTCATGGTGAGCTCCACCGCTTGTTTTGTCATCGGATTCCTGCAATATGCCTACGCCATAAGACTTCAGGTTCGGGAAGGTCTTGGCCCGATACCCTTCTGGATGCAATCTTTATACGTAGCCCACGAGTTGACATTTGTTTACCTCTTCGCCAGGGCTGCGCCGCAATACGACTACCATTGGTTCTTAGTGGGAACCGCGTTTTCATTGTCCGTATGGGCGACACTTGAAATATTCTCTATGTGGTATACCATACATAACCGAAAAGACCGCATCGCTACGTTCTCGCCTCTTTTCGGACGAGAACCTGCCATTTCGTCTATCTTGGCCTATGTATTGTGGTTTCAGCTCGCAATGCTTGCGTTTGTTTGGTCGTTGATCCAGTTCATGGGCACTGGATGCTTCCTCCTCACTGGAGCACTTACCAACGTTCTCATGATCATCGGACCGACACACGAGCATCTAGCTCGCGGCTCGCGGAACGGTCTTTCCCTTGGCTTTTGCCTTACCAATGTCGCCTGCGCCATGTGGACATTTGCGCCGTTCAGTATGGGGGTGGCAGTTTTGCCCGAGATCTTCGATCAGCCTGTCATGTATGCCGCAGGGTGTATTTTGCTAGGGTACTCTGTATGGCTGACGACCGTGGTTGCTGCTTATCCTCCTAAGACTGGTCGGAAGGGAGAATCGGCCCCGATCTGGTAGGAGGTGACCAACTTGGTAATGTGACGCAAGGAACGCCACACTTCTACTGTCTCACTTCAAAATTTACAGGCTCACCTACATGTCAGGAGATGCGAGTGGTACAAGTCTTCATGTAGGGTCCGGCAGCAGATAATCGACTATGTGAATCTGGTTCAAAAGTGCACCAGGGGGGTAGTAGGCAAAGAAATATCTCCTCACTTTTTATAATATATTAAAGACAATAGCTCCTCTTATCCATCTCGCAACCATACACAGTGATTCAATTGTCTCAGCATCGTTCGCCTCAGCGTGATACTTCCACTTCTGCCCTGGCAAATTATCCGCAAGGCCTTCCAGTGTTGCTCTCGAACGCGTTGATAGAAGTCGGCTTCGTTCCCAGCACCATAGGAAATGAGCGAATACTTCATCAGTGACTTCAGCATTGTCCTGCCGCAGAGTTTTTGAAGCTCTTTATATCCCGAAGCCCCTCCGAACTTGGCCTGCAGGCGTTCCAGGCTTGACGATTGCTGCACTCCTTGTTCCCTTTGCTCGGTCAGGCGATCAGTATGGCGCCCGAGGGGTCTTTATGTGTGGCCATGTATGGCTGCTCGTGTGGTCGATAATATCTGGTTTTGGCAAGAACTCCACGATGCTCATTATTTGCTGAGCCATGTAGGGAGTTGGAGCCGGTGCCTTTATGCCTACCGCCGTGTCACTACTTTCCAACACGTATCGCCCACGTCCTCGAAATAATCTAGTCTTCGGGTTATATGGGGCTTGCGGTTGCTTGGGATTCTATGTGGGCATCTTGGTAACAGGTCTCTGCGCCCCGCTGATCAATTGCAGTTGGTTCTTCTGGATTGGAGCTATTTGCGAAGTGGTTGTGCTTGTCTGTGTCTTTCTTACTGTTCCCAAGAAGTTTGAACACGGTACTCCCAATGTCTGCATGGAGTGGTATGGCCTCCTCACCATTGTTCCTGGTCTTTGCCTCGTTATTTATGCTTTGACTGATGGAGGCCACGCTCCGAATGGTTGGCGCTCGCCCAGAATCCATGTCACATTCGTCGCGGGCGCACTGTCATTATTAGCCGCCGTCTCTGTGGCAGGCTGGGTTGCAAAGGACCCGTTACTTCCACCTGATATCTTCCGAGTCAAGTACATGCGACGAATTACTTCTGGGTTGCTTCGCACCTATGGAGTCTTTGTTTTGTTCCTATTCTATGGCACGTTTTAGTAAGTGACATACCACGCCGACTCAGGCAGCGCTATGGTTCACACCCTTGGCAGGAGGTGGCATCACACTGGCAATCTTGGGAGGGCTCATCCTTCACCTTGTTCCTCGTAGGGTGCTACTGATCTTTGCTGGCGTTATCTTCATACCCTCGGCAATGCTTTTAGCCCTAATGCCTGATCGATCAGCCGATGGCGACCCTTCAAGGACGTTCCTATACTGGGCTTACATATTTCCTGGCATGGTGTGCGCAACTCTTGGTGTGGACACTATCTTCAACATAACCAATGTCTTCATTACCACATCGATGCCAAGTCGCTTCGAGGCTGACTTAGGTGGCCTCATTACCAGTCTCTTGTATTTTAGCACTACCCTTTGGCTTGGTGTGGCCGAACTTGCTATTTCAACGACTATCGACTACCGAGGTGGATCAGAGAATGTTACGCCACTGGAACAGTACAGGATTGCATTTTGGCTCGGTACTGGGCTTACAATAACTTCAACATTATTGTCATCTGGGGTAAAGCTTGGAAATGCATCTTCGACTCTTACTGCAAACGAGAAGGAGGAAAGAGATTGTCTTGAAGAGGAGATACTGGCATGAACGCTGGCATGCAGTTGACTCTAGAGAGGACTAGAGTTTATTCATAAGCTGTGTACAGCATCTAAAGCTTGAAGTAAAATCTGATCGAAAAGGCTGAGGGTCTCTTGGATAGTCCCAGTACCGAAGGTATTGTTGAGATTATGGACCTAGAAAGGCACTTAAGGGTTCGTAAAGTATGGCACTCATTCTCCTGATCGGTTTGGAATTCAATGATAGTTAGCATTACTAATAATTCATTGCTAGAAAGGAATTACATATTGATTTGAAGTCGCACACTGAAGGTGTATAGATCGACTCTCATACTCTGCTCTCTATTGATTGTTGCCTAGCTCCTACTGGAACGGATAAATGGACGAAATTTAGCTTATGCGATTTAGCGTATTGGTTAATGGTAGACTACGTGGACAGGAAGTCTGAATTGTTTGCTATACCCTTGATGATGTAGCGTAGGCCGGTAGACGAAGCATATGAGAGCGACTACGGTGTGCCTGGAGCTGATTTCCTGATCCTCATAACATCAACATCGGAACAGATTACGGTCAACGGCCTTCCGTGTTGCCGGAGAGTAGGACTTGGGGTAGGTCTTTGCTACAAGGAAGGCAAGAATAACGCCGATGCTAATGAGCAACTTCGGGATAGGTGTTTGGAAGCAATGGAACAGGGAATTTTGGAGGATTCCATTATAGTGTGAAAAGACTGTAAACGAATCCGGTTCAATTAGTTCTCTGTTTTATTCTTTATTGACCTTATAGAAGAACTTGAATAACGAGACCATTCTAGGTTAAATGGAAGTCCCAATATCCTTCAAGGCAACATAGTCTGAAGACTTTCTTCATTTAAAAGACTATAACGGCCCTCATCAAGCATTCTCTGCGTGGTGATTCGCTGCGGGTAGTTTCTCATAAACATGTCAGTAAAGTGTTTACCATAGTGTACTCCTTCTTTGGGTTCCTGGCCGGCATCATAACCAGGGAGGGGCTTGATGACAGCCTGAAAGCTCGGCTCATGGAAATAAGCAAAGGCAAACCTCTCCCAATGGTTAAGACCAACTTTGTGAGGGGTAGAAGGTAGGTACGAGTTGGTAAGATACTGCATCATGTCACCTTTTCGGAGGATATTGAGTTAGTAACACCTTCTACAGACATGGTTAATTGGAACACACCTGGAAAAACGGTGAATACGTTCTCTGCAGGGGGTACAAACAACCAGCCTTCAGAGTCTTCTTTGAAACCCGCTGCACTTCTCTCCCAGTTCGCAAACTCGTCTCCATCTTGTGGAGGGCGAACAAGCAAGGCTTTGATACATCTCATTAGCATTTCCGAAGTTATCGATATTGTTGGCCGTCTGAATATTCTCACCTCCAACATCGTCAGCTGCTGCAAGAACGAGGAGGCCGTAGTCTGTGTGAGAGCCAATGCCACGACCTTCCTTACCCTTTCCGTTAGTTTTGTTCATGGCAGGGAAACTATCAAGTTAGATGTCAGCGGAGAACGACTCAGAAATGAAGTTCGTTATAGGCACTCACCGCAGGATTCTCAAGTGGTGCCAGCCATCCTTTGTGTAATCAGTGAGAGACCCTGCAGGCACGTCGAGACCCAACTCTGTGAGCTTTAGAAGCGTCTCACCACTCTCTCCCAGACTGTTCATGTAGCGCTCCATAGGGTTCTGCATCTCATAATCGGGCCAAGGGCAACGGCCATGGCATGGCCATTTTGCGACCACTCTAGGCTCATCAAGATCGAGATCCTTTGTGACAGTGAAGATCTCGCTGTAGTCAGCGATACCATCAGTGAGCTCCTCACCGCTGGCGATATAGCCTGAGTAAGTCTGGCTGTCGATACAGGCAGACTTTTGGGCATACGGCTTACTAAAGAACCGCTTGCTTGCCAGGTTGGCACTCTTGTACAAACCCTGCTGTTCTGGACTCATGGTAATCTGTAGGATCCCATCTTTCTTCCAGGCATCGATGATTGCTTTTCCAAGCTTTTTGTCTTCGTCGCTGCCCGATACATTCTCAGGCAAAACAAAGGTCTGGAGATTCCCGACTGTGGCAGTATGTCCAGGGGGGATGCCAGAAGCATTTCCAAGACTCCGGACAAGAGGCTGGGCAGCTGCGGTAGCCATGTTTCTAGCCATGATGGGCTGGAAGGTGATAGAAGATAAGGCGATGTTTTTAGTGATAGATCGGGAGGAGGAAAGAGGGCTCATAGTTGCTAGTAGTATCTGAGTACAGATTTCAAGTTTGCTCGCTGGTGTTTGTAGACTGAATGGATAGTAATATTCTGGACCTGGAAACGTTGAAGGGGCTAGGTCTTTTATACATAATCACAGTTTTGCCTTTGATAAGGCGCTGGGCTTCGAAAGTCAATCTACTATGGGTAACACTTCATCAAGTTGTCCTTTCGTGGTGATATCGTCATCCAGTAAGTCGATTTCTCGTCTCTACCCGAGACATCATCTTGCCTCGGCAGATGTTACAATTGAGGTTCGTCTTGACACCATCCTTGAATTAAAATAGTCTCTTATGAAACAGGGACAGATCATTGCTTCATTCGACAAGCGTTAGTATACTTTTACCCTTGTACATCAGGCGACTTTTACTTCCACGGAGGACTGTGAGACCAACGTCCTTGATGCAAATATAATCGTGATGCCTTGTTATTACCAAACCATTAGTTACGCTAGCCTAGCCCATGGGAGCTACAGAGATAGTGTAGCAGAATAAACTTGGTCCACGAATGTTATGGTTAGGATCCAGTAGAGGAAGACCAGCCATAAGATAGGATCTTCTAAAGCAAATGCTCATGCAGCGTCCATCCCACTCTATACTCCTTGACTCAACAACAACGCCCTGCCCTTATCGTCTATCAATCTAAACCATAGCGAAAAATAAAGACTCGCTTAGCAATGCCTTAATCCTGGTTAGCAATCTTGAACGCCAAACTTAGATGACTTCTCACTGTATAGCCTGTTTCAGATACCAAAGTATCCGAGTACCATGGACAGTATCACACGTTATACATAGCATTAATTCAAGGCAATTTTGCTTATTGATCTATCCGCGTATCGTAAGATAATGCAGCCCAACGGCCGTTGATCTATTCCAAAAGCTCTTCGTAATCCACTCTGCTCGTATTTATGTAACAAACCAACTTGGGTCCTTCAACCGACAACCGGTTAAGTCCGCGTTCGATCAACTGCCGTATACTGGAAATACTCAATGTCACCTCTGATCCAGCATCTGATCCTTGTCTAGGTCTGAGGTGCAACGTGTTGTTAATTCACGCGAGACATTTGAGCAAAGTGACTTGCTCATGTAGACTAAGACACGACCGAGGCACCCGAGGAGAACAGCCATGCTGCGACATTACTACATGGGATGATATCTCATCGTTCCGCAACGCCCGCATCGTAGTAGTGATTCAAGGGTTAGAGGCTTGGCATACAATGCTCCAATCGGCAGTTCTGTGATCAACGTGAAAGAAACGATTCGCGAGGACAAAAAGTGGGAGAGGATGTAATTGTTAAGCCTGCCTCTGTTATTACTTTATGGCTCTTGATTGATGTGGAGTATAGGGGTAAAATAATAGGAATGTGCTCCATCTCCTTTATGCTCCGGCCGTGCACATCCCGCACCTCCAACCTAAATTACTCTAACTATGAATTATTAGCTGAGGAATACAACCACTTCACATCAATTCCAAAATTGTAAAGCGTAAAGGAGGTACGGGATGTGCCGGGGCACTACAAGGAAAGGTTGGCGAACCGGTTCTTCCAACATAGTTCTGTTTGATGTTTAGGGGCTAAACGACCTTTAAGTTTTCGGTACCTTGTCGTGTGTCGGGGAAGCGGACCGCCCCTTGCTCTTTTAGCAGTCCAATCAGCTATAATGAAATTTCACCATTGTTAGCGCTAATCCCCACAGCGTTTTTAAGAACACAGAAGACAGTAGAGTTTAATCTCGCTTCATGTCGCAACTTGCCAATCTGTCTCAGCCACTGGTAGTTAACGAATGAAATGGGGACAGACCCCGCGCCTTAGCTCAGCGGAAGGTGAATCGCTGAAAGTCGGAAGCACGTTGAACGGGCAGTGTACAGGAGTGGGAATTAATCTACGTCTTTACTCTACTCTGTTACAGTAAAACCCAGCTAAGTTTAACCTAAGTTTGTCACGTGTTATTTACCTCTATATTGTATTTGACCAACCCTAAAGGCAAGCATTGCGCAGGTGCATAGGAATGTTAGCGAAACACATCTCCTGGCAGTTATGTCGATTTGGGCTCTCTATGACCTAGTGGTGAGTGGCCTCGGCCTTGGAACTGGTAAGCCCTGTAACAATTTGGGGGCCAGAGAATAGCCAGAGATGCCACGGTAACGGAAGTCATCAAGGCGGTGCTACTTAGGCTTTCTCACTAAGCAACCATTCACTTGCATCGAGCCTTCTTGTAGTAGTTTATATTAAATGGAACTATAGCAGAGCCTTTCCGGAAGCCTTGCATGCTCGGGCATAGAGTTTTGTTGAACCACTGGAATTTGAATCGTATTTCTTATCTCTTCTGAAATCATTGTAGTTTTACGGGCGTAATTTCTATAATACTCTGCGTCGCCGTTACCAAGCCACAGGGGTCCCGTCAGTAACTGTAGGCATTGCTGTGATTAGAACGGTAACATTTTAAACATGATCCTTTGCGCTATTGCTGATTAGACATGTATCACGATTACAATTGCATCACTATTGACCCTCAGCTGCAAATCAAGCAGCTGACTCAGTTTACGAAAATGCATTCTCAAAAAGTAAGAATATTTTTCTCTTCCCTGTATAGCTACCTTGTTGCACTTGTTAGAGTTGTAAAGATTCTTTTGTTCTATACTATAAGACTAGAAGACTCGGACCAGGCTGCTAAAGATTGCGACTGCGAGAGAGATGCATGGAAGCAATAGAAAAGGGAACCTTGCAGGATGTTGTTGGTCTGTGAAGGAACTGTAAACAGACCTGATTTATTGACTTTTCAACCCAATGCTGTGTTACCTGTTTTACACAGCTTAACTTGACAATTGGAGACTATCCTCTATCTAAAGTAGACGTCAGTAGATTGCCAAAGTACAAGAATTGCTAAGGATGTCAGTGAAGTCGTTACAACTACTAATCCGTTTCAGGATCGAGTGTTTGATCAATTGGGTCTCGGAGAGTCACTTGCGCCCTGTAGGGCTGATATTTGAGTGCGATGCTCGTATCAGACAATTGTGCTACGTAGTGTGGTCAAAAGCTGAAAAAGGTCAGCGGAGCTCATTCCCCCAGGGGATAAGCGGCGACCAAAAGTAAGTCTAGACCACGGTCTATATTGAAAGATGTAGCCCCATTCAGCAATGTCGTCCATCACAAGTCTTGGCGTAATCCACACTAATGGTCCCGTGATAAGCGGCCAGGTGGGTGACAGAAGAATTGTCCTTCAAGGTTTAGGGTACAGAAATAAGTTAGCCTCGACACTTAGCTAAAGTGGCCTAATCTGACCAGGTTATTTCGTCTCTTAAGCTTATAACGATCAATTCTTCTAACACCCTGACGCCGGCTTGCAATAGTGACTTGTAGAGGTCTTTGATAGGTTACTTAGTAAGCCAAGCAGTTGTATTGACGGTTGACGAGAGGCCTTGTTAAAATGAATAAATAGAAGCTGGGACCCTTCTTTCCCTTTCCTGTTCAATCCTCGCTTACTATTGCGATTCTTTCAGTATGTCAAGAAGTCTAAGACTTCTTTTTTTCGCCAACAGCGACTACGGCCAAGCAAACGTCGTCTTGGCGACAGCACATGCCATAGGCCTCGCTAACCCAGATGTCGAAATCCACATCGCCTCGTTTCAAGAACTGGCAGTCGGTGTCGATGATGGTTCCAAATTCATGCAGACATCAGCCGCCCAGCAGAAGCTGCCAATTCCGATATCCTTCATCTTCCATAAAGTGGAAGGAATAAGCTGGGGACCGGCAACAAAACGTCCTGGGACAGCCATCTTTGACACGCTAGAGCTGACTCCGGGTTTTATCAACTCGGCTAAAGGCGTTGCTACTCTACCGGCTGTTATGGTGCCTTGGACACCGGAAGAGTACTTGGCGATTTATCTGGAGACGCAGCGAATTTTTGATGAAGTTAACCCGGATTTGACTATTGTTGAGCCTTTGTATACATCTGGCTTGACATTCTGTCATCACCGGCAAGCCAATTGGATGGTTCTGTCACCAAACACGATCAAAGAGTTTGCTGTTCCAGTTCAACCAGACCTAGCTGCACTATGGAAATATCCGATGTGAGTTATTGGCCTGCTACTTGGAAAGGTCTTGGAAGCTGATCAACCAGGGCGTGTTCAGCACTGCCGTATCCTATACCCTGGAATCTCATCCCCGTCAATATTGCCTTCAGTTTTGTAGCCGGCTATACCTTGCTCACAGACAAACGCTTGAAGGGCGCGACGAAGATTTTACATAAAGAGGTTGATAAGTCAATTCAACTCATGACCATGATGGAGCTCGGTGTTCTAAAGCCAGCCCCTTCCAATCTCCCCATTCTCGTGGCCAACAGTCCCGACATCGATTACCCATTCAGTGTGATTCCGCCTCAACTCACCTCCTGCGGTCCCATTGTACGCGCCGCCCCGCGCCTTGCAGATGTTGACCCTGATTTAGCAGAATGGCTGAGCCGAGGACCGACAGTATACGTCAACTTGGGCACACATCATAAATCAAATCCCACTGAGGCGTATGAAATGGCCAAAGCTCTCAACAAGGTCCTGGAGAAAGACGAGGAGTGGGGATCCACTGAGAAACCTCTCCAGGTGTTGTGGAAGCTGGGAAGAAAGCCAGACCAAAATCCGTGTAACGCTGTGGAACCAGATTCGTATCTTGGCGACTGGCTTTGGGTGACTGATACACTACAGAAGTATATCAAATTGGGCAGAGCACGTGTCACGGATTGGCTTGTGGCTGAACCGAAGTCTGTGCTTGAATCAAAGAACATTGTATGCTCCGTCAATCATGGCGGAGCAAATTCTTTCCACGAAGGGTTATGGTAAGGTTTTAACGCTAGACATCGTTTCAATCTGCTTACAAGATTTAGTGCCGGTATCCCGCAAGTACTTCTGCCCGCTTGGACGGATTGCTACGACTTCGCCAACCGAGTGGAGCTTCTTGGCATTGGACAATGGGGAAATAAGAAAGCGAAACCCCGTTGGGCCGAAAATGAACTATCGGAGGCGATTTTAGCTACCCTATTTGGACCGGAGTCAGTGGATATACAAAAGGCTGCCAGAGAGGTCGCAAGTCGTCATCCGGAATGGGAAGGTCGGCAGAAAGCTGCGGAAGAGATTCTCAAATATTTGCAAAATGCAGATTAGACAGCGAGTGGCTGCTCACTTTCAACATTAAAATCCCTAGAGCTGACAATTGAATTGGGATTTATATGCCTTGGCTTTGTTGTTTCAATGGGACTACGGACAGATTTCTTTCAGATATAATGGATCATGCCCATGTTACAATTCTGCACATCTGTCGCAATCACATGTTAGGACTCGGGTGTTCATCTTATCAATGTCACTTCAGCGTACATCGAAGACATCGACACTTATTTATCGCTATAGGTGAGCCGATGACTGCAATAACACATATATCTGGCCACATGTTGCAAATCAGTAGTATATCGCGAGATACCTTTGCAAGTATAACAAGCCTTTAAAAAAAGCGTCTCAAGACCAATCTAAGTAGCCTAATCCAACCTTTCTGGCATATAGCAACCATTCTAGTTCATATCATTCCATGCTTTACGGTAACGAAACTAGTGGGGTGAAGATCGATGACTCTCTGCGGCAGGAGCTGTGACTTCCGCCATAGTAAAGCTAAGCGTCCGGTTGTTCACCCTTAGGAGGATATTTTGTCCCGTCTTTCTCTACCTGAGGCTCACAAGTACACCAGCTATCCTTGGGAATTTCCGACATGACCTTAGGAACATGATTACCACAACCCCACCATGTTACTTTTTCTATAGTAGAACAACCATCAGTTAGAGCCTAATATTGGGTGCATAAGCCTTACTGCAAGAATTGCATGTTGCCTTCTTACACATTGTGGATTTAAATTGTCTTTGTAATTGAATTTTATATAAAACGATTAATTTTGCATTTGCAGATTATGTGAATGGAAGGGGATGGTTCTTAGAAATAGAGAGGATGCAACTATTTATATGCTTTATTTAGTTTGTTCTGTTTTTGTAAGTACTGGAATGCAGCCCCGTGATCAGCTGACTTTCTGTGCTGTTTACGGCTTAGTGCATAGCCACATCGAATTCAGTCTCCGCGTCTGATTTGTGGTTCTAGTCCCCGATACCAGTGTCCGATTCTAGTGCGCGATTCTATTCCCCGCCCCACGGCCAACGTTAAACCCCAGTGCCCGCACCATCAAGAAGATTTCAAGCTCTGTAAGCTGGAATCAAGGCTTGTACTAGCTTCTGGAAGGTTACGAACTAAGTGTTAGATTTGTCTTAATATGGAAAAACCTTTTTCTCTTCTTGACCTCTTTATAAAGGAATAATATTCAGACATTGAGAGGCCCTAATCCATTCAAGTACCGAACCGTCAGTTCTTTACCTCTATTGTTGTACTTAAATCACGCGTATTCAAATTTTTAATCATGCAAGAACATTGTCTACCTAACCCGCATAAAGAATTAAGCAACAAAATCCGCCAATACCTCTCCGCTACCTTGAACGTTGACTTTCTCCTTGAAGTTCAACTTCTGCTTCTTACCTTCAGCACTGGTATCCAGGATGCCGTGAGCTACCCCGATTTCAAATGCTTTGCGTCCAACCAGACCGGCAATTCTGTGGTACTGGCTGTGGGTCTTGCCGGGCATGATGATTCGATATTCAATCTATCCAACGTTGGCTTAAGTCTGGGGATGTTCCTTGCTGGAGCGATTATGACAGGACAGCTGGCAAATCTTGTTGGGCCGTGCGGTCGTTTGTGGTTGATAACCAATCATTTGATCCAGACGCTTCTCACGTTTGTGGCCGCTATTATACATCCTGTCTACTCTCCATCTGGCAATGACCCTTCATCAATGGGTTCGTTAGCCTTGCTAGCCTTTGCATCAGGTGCTCAAGTAGCGTCTATGAGACCTTTTCGTATCCAGGAGATTACGACAGCTATGGCTACGGCAGCATGGGTTGACCTCGTCATTGATCCAAGGCTATGGAGGCCAGGGAATCGTTCCCGAAATCGACGTGCTGGGTTTCTGATAGCGCTAGTACTGGGTAGTTTTGCCGGTGCCTTTATGCGGACAGGTATCGGGTCACCAAATGCCTTGTTTGTAGCAGGAGCGGGGAAGGCACTGGTAACATTATTGCTATTTCTCAACCGTGAACAGATAGCGACGGATCAGTCCTCCATAGGCGCATAAGCAACAAAAGAATGCAATGCTTCACCCACACTGTATTTTATAAGTGATTTATTCATGATTTATGCTTCTCTTGAACAAAATGGTTTTGATGAGGAGGAGGAAGTCTTTGACTGCTAACAGCGTGGAAGAAGGGTAGCTTTTTTATATATTGTGCAGTTGTTCTGATGACTTACGATAACCTTGGTTTGGACCTTGTTAAGGATAAGGTTTATCAGAAAAGATAACTGTTAAATAACAGTTTGTGTAATTAAAAGTGTTATTTTATTAAGTACGTATTATAGGCATCTTTATTACCAGATGTGTTATAAGTAAACCCCGAGTAGTTGAACAAAATGGAATTTTCCCTGAACCTCAGAATCAACAGACTGTTTTCAATTATCGAGGTCGTCGGGTTTCACTCGGATCACATGCGCTTGTTAAGTACGTCATGTTTCTCGCTGTTTAAATTTTTACGCTAGCAGTCACCACGGAGTCTGTCAAATCACCGCGGGGTTTATCGAACTAAATAACCTGCATGCATTCACGTGATTAATGCCTGAATTCGGTTCAAGTTAAAGTTGGCACTAAAATCACCAAACAGAATGAGTTATCTATATCTCCTATAAGTATAAGACCTTTGGCTCTACATGTTTTAGGGAGATACAAAGAGCTGCAAACAAGCTGCCAACTCGCAAGTCATATCTTCAATTTTTACGAAAGACGTTTAGGTTTATCCATCATTCCAATATGGAAAATCCTGTTATCCACTATCTTTATGAATCTGCTACCGGTACATGGCAGTATATTGTGGCTGATGTTGAAACATCTTGCGCAGTTATTATTGACCCCGTGTTGGATTTCGATTCAGCTAAAAACAGAATCTCAACAGTATCGGCCGACAGGCTTTTAGCCCTTGTTGACCAGATGGGCTATAAAGTCGACATGATTCTTGAAACACACGCACATGCCGACCATCCAACAGCTGCATCCTATCTACAGGCTACGCTTTCCAAGGGAGGAAAGAGACCTGATATCTGCATTGGCGGTCGGATCAAGCAAGTACAAAAGCTATTCGGAGAACGCTATGGTATACCTCCAGAGGAGTATGAAGATGCGTTCGACAAGCTCTGGGATGACGATGAGCAATTCAAGATTGGCAATCTCAGTGCGCAGGTTTTGCACCTACCAGGACACACGCCTGACCATATAGGCTATAAGATTGCAGGTAAGAACTCCGGAGATCTCCTTGTCATTTCTCGATAAATTATTGCATCTTTGTATATAAATCGAGACTTTTGTGACTAACATCCTATTCAGACAATGTATTTGTGGGAGACTCAATTTTTCACGTGGATATCGGCTCTGCGCGCGCTGATTTCCCAGGTGGCAGTGCTGAAGATATCTATCGTTCAGGGCGTAAGATACTTGCCCTCCCTGGACAAACAAAAATATGGATTGGACATGACTATCCACCGGATGGGCGACATGGTCCGGTCCCTTATGTTACTGTGGATCAGCAGCGGCAAAAGAACAAGCATCTCAAAGACAGCATAACAGAGCAGGATTTTATTGTGATGCGAAAAGAGCGCGATGAGAAACTTGCTGAGCCAAAACTACTCCATCAATCATTGCAGATCAACATCCGAGGAGGAAAATTACCAAAGGCTACCAAGGATAGGGAGAGACTATTGCATCTACCACTGAGCATCTCAGGAAGCTCTTGGTGATAATATGTATATTATCCTTATTCGCATCTTTTAGACAAGCATGTTGTGGGGTTAACCATTTCTGAGTACCAGGGAAAACCAGCTAATTTACTCATTCATATGACATTATTACAAGATATATCGCAGCCTTCCAGCAGCTTCACGTTTAAATCGCACTTTCAGCATTGTAAGCACGAGTGCCAACTGCTATAAAAGATCATATAAATGATACCAGACACCGAAGAAAAACGTTATTGAACTGACAGCTAGGATAAAGCTTAGCCTCTGAAAAATTAATCATTATCTCCGTTTTAATCGCCGCTAGCGTCAAATATACACATAGATTGTTGCACAGTGTACTACAATAGCATAGGATGCATATGCGCTCTTAGTTAGAGGAGCTAAAAGGTTTGTTTAAGAAATTTCGGTGTTGATGAATTCTCTCGTACGAGGCTGGTAGACCCCAATTTTGACGTCTCCTCGATACTCCACTTCGCATGTAAACGATATGCAAGAACATTTCATAACTGGCCTAACCGCTCTGGTCTACAAGCCAATAGACAATGATAGTTGTTTTCATTGATTAGGATGCTGCAGTCTTTGGCTTGTAAACGGATTGTATACTGTGTGGTTTCTCTCTAGACATCTGGATGTACGTTGGTGGAAATGCTGCCATTGATGAGTCCTGATTACAATCTCCATGGTTGGTGTGTTGCTTTTTGTCATACTGGACTATCTGTTTCTTAGTCAAACCAATGCCCAAGGTCACGGCTTCCCAATGTCGGATAAGCACACTGCGAACCTTTATGTCAGGTCCTGCATATGTCTTTAATTGATGTTAATGATGTATTTGCTAAGGTTGTTTGCCAAAGGACTACTTACCCGGGAGCACAGAAGACTTGACCCTTTGTTTGACCATTTACGAGATAGCGCTGTAGCCGGTGCGAATTCTCCGCGATAACGTATCACCACGTGATATGAATCCACTCGGTTACCCGTCCGGGGTACGGTCCAGTGCCTCTCAGACCAGTGGGGGTTAGCGTGATTACTCAGACACAGGTAAGCTCGTCTGTCTTTGAGCTCTGACACGAGACCATTGAATGATTGTAGATCAGAGAAAAAGCGAGTCGTGAAGGGTTCTTGGCATTTTGATCATTATTCGAGCACCAACTCAATAGCAAAACGCCGTTTGCCCAACAATGACCAGGTTGGGACAGGAGAGCGGACCTTCTTGAACCAATGAATAAACACCTCCCCGCTGTAATTAGTAACTCAGAATGTCATTTTGTTGGCGCTAGATTCAAGAGGGAAGGCAAAGATGGGTCTGACTCGGGTCTACTGGACGTTTAATTCCGGATGATAGACAGATAACCCCCGACGGTCTCATGGGAACATGGGTCTAGGGCTGACATCAACTAGAGGACGACAAAAAGGTCGACACTCGGGGAGATGCCCAGCCACCGAAATCTAGTCAGGGCGACTGTTGACCTTTTCTTTCCGCTAAAGGATCGTCGTTACAGCTTGGCGCTAGATTCCACTACAGGTCCAACACTAGCGGGAATAAGTATAGTTGCGCTTGGACCTCCTGCAGACAAGTGACGTGAATCCATGAGACACGTCGTAAAATGCCTCTGGGAATAATTTGCCTTCTCCATTACTTAATGCTTATCCCCTGAAAGGTCTCACAAGGGTCTTGAAGCGAGATTCCTCGCATCCACGATTTCGGAGCCGAGGGTTTCACGATCGCTTTATGTTTGTCAGGATTACAATACCTGTTCCGAGATGCCATTGGCCTGTAATGATCTTGAATACGAAACCGCGTTAAATAGATGAGCTGCATGAATTTTTCGTACGGATATAGGAGCCACAGGAACAGGGTATTGCATTTAGCGCAGATCCTACCCCCCATACAAAATGAAAGATCAGCACTAATTAGATTCTTCTACAGCCAGTCTCATCACGTCTGACAGGGGTAGGAGCAGATCGACCGCTTCTTTTCCTTCCATGCTGAAAATGGGGCTCGCTAGCATGGCAATCGGTGCGACGATCTCCTGCAGCAGAAGCAAGACTTGCCCACATTCTGAATCAGCTGCCCCTTTCTGTCTGTATCTTATATGGAACTCAGCTGCCATCTGCGGAGCATGCATTGTTGTTTTTCTTCATCGTTTTGTTTGGGTTGACCTGTCCATTAGAGTTTCATCATGGTCAGTTCAACAGCAGCATCGGCCATCAGCGCCATTGAGCGCACATGCTCTGTGCCTAGTCTTTTGGGCTCGCTGTTCATCATTACTACATTTTGTTCTTCAAAGTTGTTCCATAAGCCTATCAGCCGCATGCTTTTTTACGCCTCTTTTGGAAACATGATGAGTAATGTCGCTACACTCATGTCCCAGGATTACACCGACCGGCCTGACTCTGCCGGTTGCCAAACGCAAGCATTCCTAATTGAGACGTAAGTCCTTCCAATACAACGCCAATCTTCCACCTGGTCGCTAATAATCAACTAGCTTCATGTTTGCTGACGTCTTTTGGGCCCTTGCTATGGCCGCGAACGTCTACCTCACCTTCTACTATCGATTCGACGGCATCAGACTACGCAAGCTTGAGCCACTTTACATCGCCCTCTGTTACGGCGTCCCTTTCACTATCGGCATTACTTTCATCTTTGTACGAAACAGCGAAGGCCATCGCCCATACGGAAATGCGAACTTGTGGTGCTGGCTCACTGTAGAGTGGGATGCTTGGCAGCTTGCTACTTACGGACTAATTTGGTAACCCATCCCCGCTCTTTAGTTTCTCACCGACAGTTCTAATACTATACAGGCTTATCATCCTTATGTGCTCCGCCATCTACATCCGCGCCGGCTTGACCATCTACAAATGGAGGATTCGCTTGAACGACTTCTCGAACTCGAACGATTACAACACTGGATCTCAGGGCGTGCGTACACAGACGCGAACACAGACGCAGACACAGAATGACAACTCAGATATCACGGGTATCGCCAAGACTACCAACATCACCATCACAACAACGGACTCTGCCCCGCCCCAGCTCGAGTCACCTTTCAGACCCGCCACTAGACCCGAGCCAGTCCATACAGCAAACATCTACACAGGTCCTGCTGCTCCACCTGTCGCGAATCCAACAGAACAACAGAACATCAGAACACAGCAGTTGGAACGTCGAAAGCGCAGCCCGAGTGACGAGGCAGCTGTCACCTATGCTAAGACCGCCCTTCTGTTCTTCACAGGAATGCTTATCACTTGGATCCCCGCCAGCGCAAACCGTCTGTACGTCTTGATCGACGGCCATTCATCTACTGGTTTGGGATATCTCAGCGCCTTTGTGTTGCCTTTGCAGGGTTTTTGGAACGCCTTGATTTATTATTATACCTCTCGAGCAGCGTGCAAGCAGATCATCAACAGTCTCAGGAATAGGTCTCACCCTCTCGACGACAATGATGTCAATGGGTCTAGCTTTGCCGAGAGAGGTGTTGCTGCCAATGGAAACAATGAATCGGGCTTTCAGCTGGACCGGATAAGATCATCCAATAGGGAGGATAGTTTCGGTGAAACAGAGAGCACAACGTCCCTGACAGCGAAGGTCTAAGGATCTTGTCATAACTTAATTCTTTACTTTGTACATACTATCTTTAATAATACCCTTTTGCAATATCATTTCTCACGTTCTTGAATACAGTTGGTGATGGAATGCTATGTATTCTTACTAGACTGTTATCCGGGTACTATTTACTTCAAGGCCTCCACACAGAAAGGGTTGGCAGTAAATGTCCCGTTAGGATCGTAGGTCTTCCTGATCTTCTGCACCTTCTTATAGGTCTCAGGATCGTAGTAGTGCTGCCAAACATTCTTCATGTTCCAATCGCCATACGATCCCCAGAGAACACGTCGATCCTCCTTGCTAAAGTACTTAGCTCTCCCCTTATCATTCTCATCCTGCCACTTTGCAGCTGCTTCCCTCGTACCCTGGAAGAACACATCCCAAGTTCCGCTAAAGGTAGCATCTCGGAAAGTGTAAGCTGTGCCGTTGCCCTTGTTTCTGCGAAACATGGACTGTTCGCCACCGTAGACTTGTAGTTGAGATGAGACCCAGAGGCCATTGTTCTTGTCCTTAATGACCTCGTTGACACGGCCGGCGAACCAAGAGGACCAGCCTGTCTTGGATAGCTGGGTTGATGCGGTACTGTTGGTGCGCTTATCGTAAGGGTAAGGGAACTCGCGAGGGCTTGCAAACAGCCACATGGACGCGATGTAAGACATGGGAGTCTTATCGGGAGCTTCCTTGATAATCTTGAACTCATTTGGTACGTTCTTGATCTGGTTGAAGAGATCATCTGAGTAGGGCTCTTCATGAAGATTGACCCATTGGGCGTAGACGACAATCATGGCGTACTTGAACTTGAGGAGATCGGCAATGTTATCCTTGCCATCGTGAATCCTGTCTGGTAGCTTCTTCTTAAGCTCATCTTCGGTACCAGGGAAAAGGTCAAGCAGATTGGCCTGTCTACTGACAATGTTGACAGTAAAGTCATAGCCACGAGGGAACTTGGGGTCTTCACCCTTTTTCACGAGAAGATCCAGAAGGGTCTTGAGTGTCTCCTCCGAATAGCCGAAGCCAGCCCACATGCCCTTGGAGCCCTGATGGTTGTTGTCATCTTGAACCTCAATCTTGAAGTGTGTCAAGACGCCCAGGTTACCGGGACTGCCTCCAAGGAAACCGTAGAAGAGGTCTGGGTGAGAGTCCTTAGTGACTTTGAGTACATCACCCTTGTAGTCAACAATCTCAAGCTCACGAACCCAATCTCCGAGAAGACCGAAAGATCGAGCAAGCATGCCGTAACCGCCAGTCTGGACGTGCCCGCCGAGGCATACAGTAGAGCACTGACCAGTCGGCATGAAGACACCATTATCCTTGAGAAAGTCAAAGATTTCGGTCAGTTTCCAACTGACACTAGAACGAAGATAGACCTTGCCATTCTCCCTCAAGATGTTTAGGTCAACATTGGGACGACGGAAAGTAGGCTGCAAGTCTATCTGGATACCCTGAGGCCCAGTTGAAGATGCGCCACTGTACTGGTGGCCCCCAGATCTGATGGCGAGGGGCTTGCCCATTTTGGTGGCGGTCTTGACAACCCAGATAATGTCCTCGATGCTGGAAGGCTGGAGGATTTCTGAGGGATTCAAGTTGCGGAAGTTGGGACCTTTGGGGTCTTTGGTGTCATTGTAGGTGGAGGAAGAGTAAATGTTGTTGGCACGCGCGTAAGAGAGTGTGTTCGGGGCGAAGGAGTTGCCCTTGAAAGAGCTCCCCGATTTGGTGGTAATAGTCATTTTTGAGAGTAGAAGGAGCTGTGGATGATGAACCGATACAGAATATAGAATCAGGATAATTGCCCCGATGGCTCCTCTTTATACTAGTTCTCGGAGCCTTCATGGGGTCTCGTTTTAACATGTGAAATACCATGGAGCTCCCACAGATAGCACAAATAACTTCTCTTCCTAGAACGCCCTGCATTCCAATATTTTCAGCTTCAGTCTCACAGGCTGACAAGAATACCAATATCGGCAAGCGAAATCAGGCGGGGCTACCATTTCAATCCTTAGCAGCTATGTGGTAAATCAACGCGGCGTGGTCTGGACTCGCTGGGACGGACTGTGGCCAATGGCCTTTACGAAAAGCATGTTCTGTGAAACGTAAATAACTGTGCCGTTGCGGGGAAAATAAGCCACAAACGTTCAGCTTGCCAATTCAAGACTGTGGCACTTAACAGATGTAAGAAAAGGGTCCCCGAGAAGTTCACCGCTTTACGCAGCCACTTGCAAATTTGGTAGCTGAAAGAGCCGGTCTGCCGGTCAATTAATCCAGACTCCGGCCTTGTCTTAGGACGTCTCGTGGTAAGCTGACGAAATCCCTTGCATTAGCCTACTTTGATCTTCCCCAACATTCAGACGAAGCTATTGGTACCGCACAAGTGGCGCCGGACTAATCCCGAAATAAGCAAAAGATGGAGCCGTTGACCACGAATCATCGCCTGCATCCAATTAGGGACTTGGCTTGTTGTCTTACTAGGCAGAATTTGAATCTACTGAAGTTGCCTAGCGAGATCTAGACTTGAGATAAGCCAGTAACTCAGACTGTGGCTTGTTGTGGCGACCTGAACGTACCATTTTGAGTAGACAACCGAGACAAATTCCCATCTTCCTCAATAGTCGAGACTCATTTTTCTTTGCGCAATACTAGAAGGGACCAGCTGACACACATAGGGTCAGAGCTACCACAGGCCATGAACACGGTACTCACTCCATCTCCTAAAGGTTACTTAAATAAGTCGCTTGGAAACTACGTAAGGGGAGATTTTGCAAAAGCTTTATATAGACACATGATTATCACAAGCACATTGAAGATAAGAAGGTAATATTGCTTTACGTTAGGCGGGGTAGTACAGTGTGACTGAACGCCCGGTTATAGTCTGAAATCACTATCGAGTTACCTCTCTTGCACATTTTGCAGCCATTGCGAGCTGGATAAGGAAATTGAAGCGCATCTTAATCCAGCTGCTACCAATCAACTTTTGACAAGCGTCCCCGTTGACAGTGACTCCTTTTTCGTCGACTTTCAACCTCGTTATGTAGTACAACCTTAGCCCAACTTAGGTTGATGCCTGATATTGATACTTCTTCTTTTTGCCTATAATACATGCGCAAGCGAAGGAGTCGCCAGGCCATAACGGCACTCCGGGCTCAGTCATATTCTATATGCCTCGGGCAGGATCGATAGCGCTACAGCCTGTCTAGATTCACACGACTATCTGCCGTCGGCCTCATGTCCCCGTCCTCTAGTAGCAGCCCTAGTGTCACATCGCCTTTGGACCTTACGGCCAGGACGTTTGATTTGCTTGGCGCGTTAGTAAAGGCGAGCGAGCCGACAAGTGTCCTCACCCAGGCAGCAAAAGACTTGATCAAATGGCTGGCAAGGGAGCGTATCGATGAGGTGAGCTTCAAGAAATGCGCTGAGCTGGCTCGAGAATTGGCATACCCTAACCGACAGGGGCTGGTTATTCGAGAATCAATTGAACGCGCAAACGAGCAGCTCCGCAGCTTCAACGCACCTATCAATCTTATTACTTCTGGTTCTCTGGGAAGAATGATGGTTCACGATCAGGACTACTGCTATCTCGTCTCCACTGTCGCCTCACTTGCCCCGTACTACGGAAATGAGCACATCACTGAAATCATATGCTCGCTGATCATTGACCGCACCGACGCACTTCCCGGCATTCGTCATACCAAGCATTATCAGATCCACCGTGCCCCAATTGCGGCAGTCATGACGAAGATAGTGGACAGCATTTTTCTGAACGTCATTAATGCCGGTCATCAGCCGCCTCACATTCCTCCCGAACTTTCTCACTTGCACTCTCACGCGTTAAGCCACTGGGAGCTTCCAAACCTGATCCGTGGCGTCCAGCTTGCCGACGGCGATATTCTCATTGTTTGCGGTGTCTTCTTAGCGGATGTATTTGCCTGGCTGTTTTCTCACTTTCACGGGCATCTCAAAGTGTCCATCCGCGGACTGATCTCTTTCACAGAGCAACTTGGTCCAGATGAGAGGAGTATACACTTGATGGTTCAAGGAGTCTGCGACGGCACCAGTGATCGCTTCCATGACAAGCATGTGTTCGAGGCATCTGTGGCAGCCGGAGATGGCTCCTATCATACCTTTCTGGGAGGCAGTTTGAAAGAAGGCCCTACCATTGAAAGTGTTCGGCCAAAGCCCCATGTGAGACAGGCGTTGTACTATGCGTTGGCCATTGATTCGAACGCGCAATACACTGGACGAATAGCAAGGCTGAATAATTCCGAGAAGAACCACGTCTGTGCAGTTGCTAAATGCATACTCAAATGGCTTCTTGCAATTCGACTCAAGCCGCGAGTACCTGGACTGACGTTTACACCGACATGGGACGGAGAAGGCGGTGTTACGTGCTTGGCGGAATTGCTCTCGGTCCATCCTAGTCTTCTACAAAAGAATATCGGTCACCTCGAGTCTGCAGCTCCCGTCTTTATTCCTACTCACGAACGGCCTAGCGATGGCTCAGACGACGGGTCTAGCTCAGGCGCGGGGGTGGGGCC